>PISX010021685.1:0-33093 GCA_004024625.1 Mellivora capensis
TTTTTTTTTTTTAATGCAACTAAGTCAGGAAATTCATTGTCCAGGCTGATAAAGCTTTTTCACAAAGGTTCCTTCCAGCTCTCATCTCTACCTCTGCCATCTTTAGCATCTGGCTTTTTCCTTTCTGATATCAAGATGGTTTGAAAAGTGGCTGTTCCACCTCTAGGTATTATTTCCATGGCTCAGCCTGAGGAAGGATATATGTAAACCCTGCCTGGCCCTTTTTATCAAGATAGCTAGCTTTAGTGGAAAACCCACTTGGTATATTTCTGATTATTGGACAGAAGTAGGTCTCATATACAGTAACCAAAACTTCAAGGTACCCCCAGAGAGCTGAATTTATAACTGACCACAATTCTACTCTGGGAGAAAATGATTCTTCAGTAAGGAAGTGAAGAAGAATGTCTTTTGAGTAGACAAGTAGCAGCGTCTGCTACTTGTATATAGTATACTTGTGTATAGTATACTTGTGTATAGTATACTTGTGTATAGTATATATATACTTGTAGCTACTTGTATATAGTATACTTGTATATAGTATACTTGTGTATAGTATACTTGTGTATAGTATATATATACTTGTAGCTACTTGTATATAGTATAGCAGTGTCTGCTATACCCAGTTTCATTGCCAAACAGCTCTGCAATCTTGAACAGGTTAGCTCACTTCTGTGATCACAGGCATGAAGCCAGCCAGCTCTGGCTCAACCATGCCTAGTTTTGTGAACCCAGACAAACTCCTGCTAATCTTTTCATGTATAATAATTACAAGATAGAGAACCCATCATTATCCTTATTTTACAGATGACAAAATTGAGGTTCAGAGGAAGTAGGAAACTTGTCCAGGATCACAAAGTTCATCAATAGAGGAAGCAGGACCTAAACCAAGGTCATCACTTCAAAGGCTTTGCTTGAAAGTACTGCTTATGTTGCACCCATCCCAGAGCAAATCACAAAGGAAGGGCACTCAGAAGGCATAATGGACCCTTTTCCCTGTTCCCTGCAGCCTTTGCAAAGTAAACAGACCAGTTGAACTGGTAAGGTAGACTGGCCACACCAGCACATGATTTATCAACCACATGGACATGACCAGAGTCAGTGGGAGAAAAAATAGGTCTAAAGTATCCCCGAAGGACTCACACATAGTTATTCAACGCCTTCTTGTCCTTTTTCTTTTGATTCCACCCAGGTTCCCAGGGCAGTTAGTGTCACTCTCAGGACAGTGCCATGGTGCTGCTTCCTTGACAAATTAGGCCCGTACAGCTTCCCTTTGGCCATTAGGCCATAACACTATAGGCTGTGGTCGAACATTCTAGAGCCACCTTGTTCAGGAGTCTGCTGCAGTCCTTCCTGAGTGATAACCTCGTGCTAGTTGTTTTTCTTCCAAGGGAGTGCTGCAAACCCTACTTCATTTCTGTGAGCAAGACTATGCAAATGACCAGAATTTTTTTTTTCTCCTTCTACCTTATAGATACCACTTGGGGTTAAATTGACTGATTTTTTCCATTGCTGTTCTATTTTTAATTCTGACTTTTGGTGCAAGCCTGTACTTTCTCTGATTGTTGTACACAATGATATAGTTCACTATCATTTTTTTCCTATCATTTTTCTCTCCAACACAGGCAAGTAAAGTGGTTTACTCAAGCTCACACAGCTTATTAGTGGCTGAATGGAAGCCAGAAACCATTCCTCATATTCTCAGTGCTTCTTGAAGTAAAATCCAATTAATATTTATAGTTAATTTATTGACCATTTATATGTATCTTCATATAAGCACCTCATACCAATACCTTGAAAATTCTATAATGTCCTCTGCATTTTAATACTACCATGTTAAAAAAATAGCACGAAACCACAAATATAAGATTATTAACATCACTTGCCTTAGATTGAAATCTTACATAAACAACATAGTTTTCTGGGTCTATTCACCAGAAATATAGCCTTTGATTGTGCAACTTAGAACAAGTTCCCAGTTTAGAAAAGTAAAAGGAGTACCCAGCACTAAGGTTTCTGTGAGTGTCCACCAAAGTGGACCAAACCAGATGAATTAACAACTTCCAGTGTGTTAGATAAAAAGATGCTCAGAGGATGGAGAACTTGACCTTCTTGATTTGGTCTCCTATCTCCAACATGGTAACTTGTTTCATTAGCCTAAGAAGCGAATGAAAGGTTTTTTCCTTCAGCAATAGATCCAAAAGACTAGTCAAATCACATAAGATTTCAATTTTGCATTAAGATGGGCACAATGTTGACAACTTTTTAATGCAATCACATTTGTTCAAACTATACCCATGTATATTTAATATATAGTGAATATTTTCTACTGCTAAGACTCAGTTGTGAGATTACTACACCCTAATTTATATCTGGAGGGAATATTTTCAGCAATTTATGACTGAATTGAAAATAAAAATAAAATATTTCTTAGCGATGACAAGTGGAATCCAGTCAAATTCAAGTCCAGAATAAAAATGGCACTGCACCACACCATAAACTTTTAGAGAAAGACAATTTCCAACAATGTGATTTATGGTCTGAACATTCTAGAATTCTGTCTTTTCCAACAAAGCTTTGCAATCAGTTGGGAATGGCAGGCCTGGAATGCACATTATTCTCTAAACATGGCATTGCCCACTTGAATGCCACTGTAAATAAAAGAGCCACCACACTGCCTGACATGTGGGGTGCCAGAGGGCAAGTTACCTCAAAATTAACTTCTGTCTAATATGATTAGCAGTCAGCAGCTGCAGGGGCCTCAATGCCTCTGGCACTCCAGGAAGACCTAATTGCTTCTCTTCAAGAATAATATGCAGAGGCGCTGAGCATGAAGTTGGTTTTTGGACTCTTAAGATTTCTGAACCTCTTCATTCTTTTAAAGAGAATAATTTAACAAAATCAATCTCATTACAATAAGTTGGCCATAGGGGGGTTCAGATAGAATGTTAACTGGAAAGAAAAAGCATGATATTAAATTGCATATACAGTATAAACTCAAATAGCTAGGATACACATGCATAACCAAAGCATTGGTCATAGCTTATCTCTAGGCGGTGAAATTATGGGAAATGTTCATTTTCTTCTTTGCATCTTTCTGGGTATTCAAAGCTCTTTTTTAGTTTTAGTAATGTGCTGCATTTTTAAGGAAAAAAAAAAAGATCACCGTTATAAATGATCGATTGGGAACGTTTCTCCAGAACTGGTGGTTTTTATTTCCAATGGTTGGTTGTAGGTTAAAATTCTCATTTCTTCAGTTTAACAAAAAAAGAGAGAAATTTCCTTCTTTATATTTTCCTGATTTGAAGATGCCACAGTGAACTCCTCTGAGAAGTTCTTCCTGCATTTGATGGTTCTGTGGCCAGTCTACTCAATAACAAATTCCTGAAATGTGTTTGTGTATTTTATCTTAGATTACCTTGACCTCTGGATACTTTCATGATGAGAAATGCATTAAAATAATGGAAATGATTCCTTTCACCTTTGCTCTCTCTCTTACTTAGGAATGAGATTTGGTTTCAGAGTTGTTTTTAGGACCAAGGACGTACTCCCTGGAGCTCTCACTGAAACAATAAGGCAAGACTAAGAAGACGGCATTGGTCATCCTGACATATATATGTTATTAGGTTATGTTATATAGCATGTTATGTTATTATTGTATATCTCCTATGCGGTACGGCCCACAGAGTCACCTGGGATCCATCTCTGACTCAGAATCTCTAGAGACTGGACCCAGGAATATGAAACTATGAACACGTGTCCCAGGTCATTCTATATATACACTAAAGTTGACAACTGTTAAAACAGTAATTCAAGAAATTTTAGCTGTTTTTATCACTGTAGCAACTGTGGGTGAGATTTCCATTCACGATCACAGACACAGCTAGGAAGATACAAAGGCATACTCTGGAGTCATCATTTATTGCTATTCCTTTTCTAGATTTATGATCATTGGGCCAAGTAATACAGAAGATCATTTACTCTCATTAGCTCAGGGAAGATAAGTAGAGATCATTTTTCTTCCCCATACCCTAACTGGGTGCCTTTTGCTTCCTAACGCTCTGATCATGAAGCAGTATGTTATAGTTTTCATTTATCCATGCAAGAAAACAATTTCAGCACTTATGTGCTTGTGCTTGCTTGGTATTTTAGTTAGAAAAATAGCAGTGACTAAGAGGTGGTACCTTAGCTCTTTTAGTTTCTTATTGCTTCAATTACCACAAAAATTAGGGCAGCCTAAAACACATATGTGTTATCTTATGGAACTGAGATGTCCAAAATGGGTCTCACTGGGCTAAAATCAAGTTGTCAATAGGGCTGTGTTCCTTTCTGGTAGCTCTATAGGAAAATCTATGCCCTTCCCTTTTCCAGCTTTTGGAGGGAGTCTGCATTTATTTCTTGGCTCCTGGCCCATTTTATCCATCTTCAAGGTCAGCAAAGTTGAAGATTTCTAACCCTCCTTCTACCATTGTCATGTCATCTCTCTCTGACCACAGCCAGGAAGGATTCTTCAATTTTAAGGACTCAAGTCAGTAGACTGGGCCCATCTGGATAATCCAGGATAATTCCTCTATTTTAAGGTCCTTACCCTTAATCACATCTGCAAAGTCCCTTTTGCCATATAAGGTAACACACTCACAATTTACAGGGATTAGGATAGGAGCATCTTTGTGGGGGTCATTATTCTGCCTACCACACTATTTTAAGAATTTTAGTTCTGGCAGAGAGAAAAACATAACCATTACAGAGCAATGTGCTGCATCCCATAATAAAAACATGTGCAAACACCCATGGCAGAATAAAAGAGTGAGGAATAAATTCGCCTTTGGATAGGGAGTAGTCTGGGTAGGTTTCCCAAAGAAGGTGATGTTTAAGCTGGATTGTGCAGGGTACTGAGAAGAGAGAATATAACATGGAATGAGACACACTAGATTTATACTCTAGCTCCACCTCCCATGAGCTGTAGGAACATGGGCAAATTTCTTAACTATTCTGAGCCCAGTGTCCTTGGTTGTTTTTACAGAGTAAGCAATTTACTTCTCAAAGTTTGTTGTGTATGTTAAATAAGTTAAAGGTGGTAAAAGTGCTATGCAAGCTGTAATGTCCAGTAAATGAAGTTATTACATTTATTAATGTGGCTTCTAATAAGGGAAGGTTCTAGAGATTGCAAACAAAAACATAAGGCAATCAATAAAGTTTGAATTTTAAATAAAAAATGAATTTTTTGGTGTAAGTATGTTCCATGCAACATTTGGGATATATTACACTAAAAATATATTCGTTCTTTATCTGAAATTCAAATATAACTAGATATCCCATATTTTGTCTGGCAACTCTCTAATTTTTTTAAAAGATATTTCGTTTATTTGACACAGAGAGAGAGCGCACATGCACATGCGCGCACAAGCAGGGGGAGTGGCAGGCAGAGGAAGGAGGAGAGGGAGAAGCAGGCTCCCCACTGAGCAGGGAGTAAAATGTGGGACTCCATCCCAGGACTCTGGGATCATGACCTGTGCAGAAGGCAGTCTCTTATTTATTTATTTATTTATTAACATATAATGTATTATTTGTTTCAGGGGTACAGGTCTGTGATTCATCAGTCTTACGCAATTCACAGTGCTCACCATAGCACATACCCTCCCCAATGTCCATCCCCCAGCTGCCCCATCCCTCCCCCCTTCCCCCCAGCAACCCTCAGTTTGTTTCCTGAGACCAAGAGTCTCTTATGGTTTGTCTTCCTCCCCAATTGCATCTCTTTTCATTTTTCCCTCCCTTCCTCCACAACCTCCCACTCTGCCTTTCAAATTCCTCATATGAGTGAGATCGTATGATAATTCTGTCTCTGACTGACTTATTTTGCTTAGCATAATACCCTCTAGTTGCATCCACATCCTTGCAAATGGGACCAGTGGAACAGAGTAGAGACCCCAGATATGGACCCTCAACTCTATGGTCAACTAATCTTCGGCAAAGCAGGAAAAAATATCCAGTGGAAAAAAGACAGTCTCTTCAATAAATGGTGCTGGGAAAATTGGACAGCTATGTGTAGAAGAATGAAACTCGACCATTCTCTTACACCGTACACAGAGATAAACTTGAAATGGATAAAAGACCTCAACGTGAGACAGGAATCCATCAGAATCCTAGAGGAGAACATAGGCAGTAACCTCTTTGATATCAGCCACAGCAACTTCTTTCAAGATATGTCTCCAAAGCAAAGGAAACAAAAGCGAAGGCAGTCTCTCTCTCTTTTTTAATTTCTTTTCAGCGTAACAGAATTCATAGTTTTTGCACCACACCCAGTGCTCCATGCAATGCGTGCCCTCCATAATACCCACCACCTGGCTCCCCCAACCTCCCACCCCCCCCGCCCCTTCAAAACCCTCAGGTTGTTTTTCAGAGTCCATAGTCTCTCATGGTTCATCTCCCCCTCCAATTTCCCTCAACTCCGAGAAGGCAGTCTCTTAACTGACTGAGCCACCCAGGTGCCCTGAATTTTTTCTTTTTTTAAAAAAAGACTTTGTTTATTTTACTTATTTTAGAGGGAGGGAGAGCACGTGCAAGCAGGGGTCAGGGGAGAAACAGAGGAGGAGGGAGAGGGACGGACGAAAAGAATCTGAAGCAGACTCCACACTGAGCACACAGCCCCATGCAGGCTCAACCTTACAACTCTGAGATCAAAACCTGGGGTCGGACACTTAACTGACGGAACCACCCAGGTGCCCTTGTAAGTGGGGTTGTAATCACTTCGTGCTACTAAGAGGGCAGCTGCCAGATAAACTTTGTTCTTTTTTTTTAAATTTATTTATTTGTCAGAGAGAGAGGGAGAGAGAGAGCGCGAGCACAGGCAGACAGAGTGGCAGGCAGAGGCGCGGAGCAAGGAGCCCGGTGTGGGACTCGATCCCAGGACGCTGGGATTATGACCTGAGCCGAAGGCAGCCGCTTAACCAACTGAGCCACCCAGGCGTCCCAACTTTGTTCTTTTTAAAAAAGATCTAAGAAAGCCTCTTTGTTATGCAAGAGAAGTCATTTAAATTGATGCAGTGAAGAATTCAGAAGGAGCACTGGCTTTAGAGTCAAAAGGTCATGAATGCATCCCAGAGTCCCAGGAAATCCTACTTCTCTCAGGGGCAATCGTACAGTGCAGAATAGGTCACGGGCTTTGGAATGAGACATCACTGGGTTTCAAACACAGTTTATCCCTTTAGAAACTTAATGAGCTTGGATAATCGACTTAATCTCTGAGCCTTAATTTCCCCATCTATAAAATTGTGATAATCACACAATCTACTTTAAGAGCTATTTTAAGGATTAAATGAAGTCATTCAGGTGAAGAGACTTAGCACAGTGTCTGAACATAAAAATATCAGTATAACAATAAGTCCTAGAAAGCTTTATATTCTTATGACAGAATCTGGACTGTAATTAACTTTCATTTTATCAGCAATAATGTCCCTAATATATCTGTGAGATGTAAAGACCTCATTATTCTTCCATGACATCAATGCTCATTGGGTCCAGCATTCGGATGGGCCCTGAGGTGAAATAATAGGGAACCAGAGTCCTCACTCTTATGGAGCTCGCAGTTTTGATAGGATGCCAGATAAAAGAATGGTTGTGGTGAATACTAGAACTAGGCACCATCTTCACCCCCTTCTCTACTGGTCCCTAGTAGGGACTAGAAGACTAGAAACTATATTTCCCAAACTCCCTTGCCAGAAGGGTTCAAGGTACAGCTTAGGTTCTGCCAATATGAACCATAATTTGACATTTGTAAGGCAAAAGAGAAGCGGAAGCCGCACTACCCTTTCTCTGGAGCAGCAGGCCTATGTTTGGCTTTAAAAGATTCTGGAGCAGCCTGGAGGCATTTCCACAGAAGTAACCCACCTCAGTGCTGCATGGCGTTTGTCGCCATTTTCGCCAGTTCCCTGCTGTCGTTTCCTGACCTGAGAGAAGGGGTGAACGGGATTAGAGGAAGCAAGCAGCCACTCCTTAATTCCTCAAAGCTAGAGCTGAACCCAAATCTAGTGCTAGGCTCCTTGGCCTTCTTTTGTCCAGCTCTTCCAGTTGAATCATAAGCACCTAATTTCCTGTGTTGAATCTCTGTCTTAAAATACATGCAATGGCGTCTGTTTTCCTGTCTAGCTCTGACTGCTATAATAAGAAACTGCAACATAATAGCGTACCATAAGCATAAGGGCTTCTGGATACACGTAATGTGGACACCTAGTAGTATCTTTAAGGCACACGGAAGCATCTTTGGAAGCAAAATATAGCTTATGAAAGGAACATTAAGGATTTCAGTCTGGCTGGATTCAGAGGCAAAGGAGAAGAGTGGTGAAAGATAAGGCTGGAGAAATGGGGGGGGTGGGGGGGGTGGGGGAAAATAGACAGTGGTGAGATTTCAGAGGGCCTTTTAAGACTATAGACCCCTGGATGGCAGTAGGGTAAGTGGGACCAAAAGAATTTAAGCAGAGGAGTGGCAAGATGAGGTTTGAGAAAAATCATTTGGCTACTGGTGAATGGAGAACAGTCTGTATGGCCTAACAACAGAAACAAGGAACCAGTGAAATATTGTGGTGGATGGGGTAAGAGAACACAGTGACTTGCACTACAGACATAGAAAGAAAGATGAGGGAAGCAGAGAATTTCAAGATATGGTTTTCGTTTAGAATTGACAAGATCTGCTGATAGATTAAATGTAGTTGGGGAGAGAGAGAGAGAGGAGTCTAGCATAACAGCACTTTCTGGCTTTAGGAACACGATAGAGGTGTCATATAACGAAAGGGGCAAGTTTAAGGAAGCACTCAGTTTATGGTGGGGGGGGGGAACCAGACTTGAGTATTGAACACGATAGAGCAGAAGTGATTTTGAAGCATCCAACTAGATATAGTGAACCAGCAGTTGGAGATAGAGGCCTAGAACTCTAAGACAGGCATCAAAGAGGTGGGCATCTAAATTCAGGAGTCATCAGTACTTAGACGGTAAATGAAATGCACTGCATATATGAGATAGCCTAGAGAGAATGGGAAAAGTGAGAATAAAATGTTAGCTCAGTACAGATGCTTGAGGAACTTCTTCAAAAAGAATATGATAAACTGAGTTTAAAGCTATAGAGACATCAAGTATAATAAGGGCTAAAAGAAATCCACTGGCTTTATCAACATGCCTGTCATTGATAATCTTAATATTGACTCTTCTCGGCAAAGTTATGGGAGCAGAAGACAGACTGCAGCAAGAGGAAGAACACAGAAGAAGGGAGTGAACAGAGTCAGCGAGTAGAGAAAACTGAAGAATTCTAGCTCAGAAAAATCATATAAAGAGGACTATAGCTGGAGATTTTTGCACATCTGAGTTTAAATGCTAATGAGTGGCAGCCAGTAGTGAGTTTGAAGACAGAGAAGAGAGAGGGGATGACAGAGTAAATATGCCAAGAAATGAGGAGGGAGTAGAACCTAGAATACTGATGCGAGATTGGCCTCACCCTGGATGAGAGCTTTAAGAAAGGATGCATGCAATTATAGATGTCTCTTGGTGAGGTGACAAAATATTGGAGAGATTACTACTAATAGCTTCTGCTTTTATTGAGAAGTAGCAGGCCACTGAATCTTTTGAGAGAAGGAAAGAGGCAGCAAAGTTCTGAGGAGAGTAGTTTGAATTAGCCACACTTTAGAATTTGTCTAAAGGGATAATCAGGAAAACAAAAGGACTGATGGGAAATGGTCAAGGCCTAGTCCAGAAGCCAAATCCCAGTGCTTCCTCTTATGAACATGTGATTGCTAGCATGCCAGCCGACTTCTATGAGTCTCCGTTTCTTTATCTGTAAAAGTAATAATAGGGCGCCTGGGTGGCTCAGTGGGTTAAAGCCTCTGCCTTCTGTTCAGGTCATGATCCCAGGGTCCTGGGATCGAGCCCCACATCAGGCTCTCTGCTCAGTGGGGAGCCTGCTTCCTCCTCTCTCTCTCTCTCTGCCTGACTCTCTGCCTGTGATCTTTGTCAAATAAAAAAATAAAATATTAAAAAAGGTAATAATAATATCCATTTCATAGGGCTGCCACACATATTAAATTAGATTGGATTAATAAGTGACATAATGGATATCTGTGCTTGTACCCTCCTAACATCCCCTTTTTCCTTCTTATAGCAGAAAGAACCCTTCTTTCCTGCTGGAGTGCATTTCATTTAATTTGAGATGGACTTAACCTGCCTACCTGTGGACATGTGATCCAGGCCTGGCCAATAAGAATACTGACCTCCCTACAACAGTGATTGGTTCAGGTATCTACGTCTATGTTTATCCATAATCCAAACAGAGCCAACTTTTTTTTTTTTTTGAGATTCCCATTTATAAGGCACTATACAGAGATACACATGTGATGTTTCTAGTGGCCATCTTTGCCACATTTTCCAATAAAAAGGTCTAACTTCCCTAATACTGAAAGTAATAAAGTAGGAAACTTACCTGTGAAATAAAGAAAGGCACAGATTGATTTCTTTCATTTGAGCCATATAGATAGAGCCATGCCTATAGAAAGATCAACTTGGGGGCCTCTCAACCCCATGAGCCAGCAAATTCTTTTTTTTAACTTATTCTAATTAAGGTTAGTTTTCTGTCACAAACTAAAGAACCCCAACTACACATAACGTGCTTAGAAGTTGTGTCTGGCACATGGGTTGGATGAACTACAGGTATTATAGTTACTGTAGTAATAATAATATTGGTGGAAAAAAACATAAGTTTTTTTTTACCTTTTTTTAAAATCATATTGCCACATAGAAAAGAGACAAAGAGGCTAGAAGCTTCCTTGGGAGAGTGGGACAATGCAAAAAAGGCACAGAGAAAGAAGTCAAGAGGTCTCCATGCTGCTCTAGCCAGATTTCAGTGACACTGGAAGATGTGAATAGTCTTGCTAGTGGGAAGGATATAATGATATAATATTATTTATGGAAAAAGAAATCCCTTTCAAGCTATGGTGATCTTTAATGAACTAATATAACAGATGTACTAACAAATTTAGGAAGGATGTAGTGATTTGATATGATCAGACAAATGTCAAGGTTAAAAAGGATAACTGAAACAGACAATGTTCTGTGAGTAAATATAAAACCCAACCAGTGCTGGTAAAGGTTGATTGGCAGAATATGAATTATCCTAGAGAGAGACTAAATGCAGTAGTAAAATGGAGCAGCAGGAGTGCCAAGAGCTCTGAATAGGAAGGAAATAGGTCTACCCAGAAGAGAGTATCAAAAAGAAATGACTGATGGAGCAGTGGGTCTATGTGTGCTCACTATTTAATCAACATGGGTCTTGGCAGGATAAAGGTGCAAGCTGGGTCAGATAATAAAAGTCTAATAGTTATCTGAAGCTCACTCAAAACATTATAGAGATCACACACTGTTAGCTCCCTTTCATTGGATGGTTGTTATTGCAATGATTTTTATACAGCAGCAGTATAATGTAAACAGATAAAATTGGACAAATATAACTGAGAAATATGAGAGTTAGGAAGAACAATGTATGGTACAGATAAGTGTTTAATGAATGTTAGGTATTATTATGACCACATGTGTGAAGTCGAATTTCACGTGTTTTTTTCAATATGAGCCTTAGGGAATATACTGGTTGACATATGTTTTTGAAAAACAGTAATGCAGAGAAAAATAAGCATTTTCCAAATCTCCAAAGCAAAAAGTCCAAAGAAACATGGTCCAGGAAAACAAAATGAAGAGAAGTATACAAACATAATGCCTAAGTCATACAAATCAAGTAGACCAATGGATGGTTTGTGGTGGGTAGCTTGAGCATTTCTCCCTTCATTTAGTCTCCAAAGCCAGGCCTAATTCATAACCACAACTGTAATAGTAAAAATAATTACTGACTTGATTTCATCTAATTTCACATAAAGCGTCAACAAATATCTTTAGAAAACTTTAACTTTTATTGATCAGTAAATAATTAAAAACCATGTCTTACTATGTATACACAACTTCAAGATAAGTTTCCTAACCTTTCTTACGACTCAATACTATATTTGGGGCTTAGAAGCTATCTATGCTGAAATTCTGGAATAATTAAATCATTAAGTTACATTAAAATTCAGATGCCTTCATGTTTAGGTAAAATATAGAATTTAACACTGTATCATTAAAAAAAAACTAATCCAAAAGAAGACATTTTTCAGATAAAAGTTACCAGCAAACACAAAGATAACAAGGGCAAGCATAACAATGTTAATTGAAAACTAAGTAAATTTCAAGTCAAAGGAGAACTGGGAATAAAAATTTTTTTACCAACTTTTACCAATAAAAGAAAGGAATTTGCCTTTAAATATAGCTTTCATGATTCCCAGAGGACTTGATATGAAGGCTGAATGTAAGATTAGTCTGTTGACACAAGAATTATTTAGGTACATGTCCTTTTACATTTCCAAAGGTTTTTGATACTGTTTAAATTTGTATCAATTTTTGTTTGATTGTTACTACAGCTAGAAAATGTCTTTGTCCACATTCTGTGTTAAAAAAAAAAGATTTATTTATTGGGGGGGGCAGAAGAGGAGAGAGAGAGAATCCCAAGGTGACTCTGTGTTGAGTGTGGAGCTGGTCACAGGCCTCGATCCCACGACCCATGAGATCATGACCAAGAGTTGGACCCTTAACCAACTGAGCCATTGAGGTTCCTCCACATTCTTCATTTCTGAAGTAACCAATCAAATTACCTTACAAACAGATTAATACAAGTAACCTTATGTAACTACTTGTAATAGCTGTTTACTATGTAAGGTTTTTACTTGTATTATCTATAGAGTATAGTGTGATATTTCTCCATTCCCTCAATCCCATTAGCTACATAATTCAGATTTTCTGTGTTTGACTATTTGATCAGTCAAAAACCGAGAAAGGCATATTCAAGTTTCCCAAGACTTTGTCAGATTTTCTTTTTGTTTCTTTTTTTAAAATTTAAATTCAATTACTTAACATATAATGTATGTATTATATACTTAACATATAATGTATTATTCATTACTTAACATATATTATTTGTTTGATGTGATTCATCAGTCTTATATAATACCCAGTGCTCATTATGGTTTTGTTTTGTTTTGTTTTTAAGATTTATTTATTATTTTGGGAGAGAGAGAAAAGAGAGAGAGAAAGAGAGAGACTGACCCTGGGCAGGGAGGGGCAGAGGAAGAAGGTAAGTGAGAATCTCAAGCAGACTCCCCCATTGAGCCTGATGTGGGGCTCAATCCCATGACCCTACGGATCACAACCTGACTTGCAATCAAGAGTGGGACACTTAACCAGCTGAGCCACCCAGGTGCCCCAGATTTTCCTTTTGTTTCTAAGAGTCTCTTCATTGTTCTGTTTCTGGCTGTGGTGGGGTTTGCTTTTTGTAAATATGAATCCTTAGATGTTATTTCTCCATGATTCAGTGTTCAGGCACAAAGAGCATGAGGTCTGGAAAAGTACTCAGAGGGGAGCTGGGCCATGACCTATGCAGGCAGAGAGCACCGGAAAGATCTGGAAAGAAGGAACACCAGTGTGTGCAGCTGTCCAGAAAAATCTTTTGAAGGCATCTGCCAGCCACCATTGTGTGGAGAAGCTACATGTCTGCAAAGAGTAGACGTCAGGGAGTTCTGGTTGGAGGTAGCAGGATGGGGTAGAAAGGACTGTGGAAAATAAGTAAGGGGCCCTGTGATAGAAGAAATAGCGTTCGGGAGAGGGGGTACTGTCATGGCTTTTAATTCACTTTAAAATCCATCAACATAAATAGTGACATAGCGTTCGTGAGAGGGGGTACTGTCATGGCTTTTAATTCACTTTAAAATCCATCAACATAAACAGTGACATAGCGTTCGGGAGAGGGGGTACTGTCATGGCTTTTAATTCACTTTAAAATACATCAACATAAATAGTGACATATGTATTTGTTTTTTAGGTTACACTTTGGCGGCAGTCAGTAATCCTAATTAAAAATTCACACCCCAGATATTTGCCAGCTGATAATCTAATCAGAAAGCCCATGCTCCACAGGTGACGGCTACAGCACTTCGGGTAACTTTATCCAGGAGCAGCACCAGAGGCTTGGCTAATTAGCATTACAGCGATTAGAAATGGGCTCTCACTGCTGAAATGAGTTGTATTCAGGATTTGTGGACTGGATACACTATTTTGCAGACAATGCGTACATATACATGAGAAGGGTTTAAGAATTGAATGGGGGTCATTATGTCCCCAGAGTGACTCTCTGGTCCTGACTCCAGGTCCTACCAGTAGCACCATCTCATCCATGCAGCCCAGGAGGTCAAAGATATTTTCCGTGTATTAATCCCTGGGTTGCCGCACTATCCTGTTTGGCCTTCTCAGCTATCCTATCAGCTGTGCAACCAAATTCCGACATTAAAGTGCCTCAGTTTTAACTAATTACAATGGGTCCTCATTAGATCATTGCTCTAGAATAAAGCTGCATCTGCTTCCAGTGAACTTTTGGGGAAGATGCGGGCAGAGCATACAAAAACCCAGGTAAGTGAGACTTCGCTGAGCTCACAAAACAGGTTGTATGAACGGATCTGTGCCCGTTTCTTAGCAGATGTTTACCAAATATTGATGCATTGGCAGAATTTGGTCCAAGATAAGCTTCCCTTATAATCTGGAAGGAAGGCTTTGGGGTGGTAGTTAACCTTCACTTACTTTGAAATATTGCTCTCTACTGTTATCTATCAGAAAGAACCTATGAGCTGTACATGAATAAACAGGCTTGTGTCACTTTGAAAACATTACAGCAACACTGGAACAAGATACTGGCCTGGGACTCTGAATTTTCACTGAAGAGGAACAGAGCTTGGGATGGTAATAAGTCTGAAAATGGGACCAAATTCCTTGACCTGTGGGTTATAGAAGAAGTTGGGCATGGAACAGGATGTCATTGTATCTGCAAATTCAGTCTAACTCAACACTGTGGTCTGCTGCCACAAGACTGATAGGAATTTATTTTCCAGAATAGGGAAGACAGTAGTCACACTTGAGTGTGCCAAGCTGAGGTAGGTTACTTTCTGTGTATCGTGCTCAGTTACAGGTGTATGGACTGAAAAAGACAGAGACAGATAGGACTTAACAAAAAAACCAGAGTATCCAGATGATGGAGCACATGTGAAATCTTGTTGTCTGTAGGACTTCCTACATAATTAAGGGGTCAGTGTGAAATAAAAGCAAAATTAAGAACTTCTAGGTACTGAGAGCAAAACCTTAAATCAAGTATGAGGTCTTTCTGAGTGTGGATTGCTATGGGATTGGCTCAAGCTATAAGCCCGTGAAGTCAGCCATTGCTGTAGGAGGAATACTAAAATAAGAAAAGAACATTCTTCAAATTAAAGCCCATCAACCATGGGTTACTTGTGAGAGCAGCAGACACTCTACCATGTGTTCTTGGCCCTGGCTTCGCACAAGGAATGCCATAGAGAATTTGTTTAAAAGAAAACACATTATCAGTACAGAACCAGATTAAAATGTCATGATCCCAATGTATCCCAAATATCCCAAAATATCAGTCTGTAAGGGATACACTTAGGTGTTAGAAGATCACAGAGAATGTAAGGAGACCGAGTTTCGTTTACTGGAACTGAGACAGGCTACTTTGTACGGTTGAAACAAATATTTTGGAATGCCTCTCATCGTAGGTAGGTAGGTGAGTATGCACGAACGTCATCAAATGTCAATATTTGGTCACTCAAGCTTGGTCATTCAAGCTTTCTAAATAGTTGCAGAACTTCCTTTAGATGAGGAGGATACATGCTTTGGGATCATGACAGTCTCTCCTGGGATGATAATCATCAGACGTTCTTTATCCTTCCCCATGCTCCACTAAATAAATGCTGAAAACATAAAATACCAGTTTTAAGGGGTAAAAAAATGTATTAGCTCACAAAGGGTCCCACTTGTGTCTCTCTCTCTGGCTTTACCTAGGATCCACCCTAGAAGACCGTTTTAGTGGATCTGCAATATTTGATAGGAACATACGATTTCTAACAAGCTCCCCAGGGTTTATGACGGACAGCAGTGCTGGAAATCATTGGTGTCTGTATTCATACACACCCAGGAGCACTTCTCTGGGACTTGGTAGAATGGTTCTAACTTGGTAGTTCGTTGGAATAGAGAAGGGTTTCACAATTCCTTCCAAATTGAACGTTCACTGTTTTCACTAATCCACTATCAATCAATTGAAAGAAAACATCTGCTTCCGGCAGATTGGTGCTATTTCCCAGATGTGTTATGTGCATTTCTTCCACTCCCCCACACCCATTCCTTTTCCTTTCACCCTCTATCAAGGCTAACAGCAACTTCCCCCTTGCCTTCTAAACCACCCCAGTTCTCAGGACTTCTGCCAAGGGATGTATGTGGTGTTCATTATCTACAAAATATGTAGAAACCGTAGCCTACGTTAGCTCATACTAGTACGCCTTTATTTATATCCATGGCTCATTAAACCAACTGTT
The DNA here is from genome assembly GCA_004024625.1 of Mellivora capensis. NCBI lineage: Eukaryota > Metazoa > Chordata > Mammalia > Carnivora > Mustelidae > Mellivora > Mellivora capensis. Next base: position 16,491 of record PISX010021685.1, read on the forward strand.
TGGTGACCCTATCAGGGGCAAGCAGTACTTCTGACAGGGCCCCAGGAGGTTAAGTGCTTGAGTGTTACTTGCCATACTGACTTTTATTGGAAAGGGCCTCTGCCTCCTCATTCGTTAAGTGCACGTAACAATATCCACCTCACACTTACTGTGGTACTGATACGAGAAAGTGTATGTAGAAAACCGATGCTTCATAAAGAGTAGTTGACCGATAAATGGAAGGTCCTTGCCTTCATTTTTAAAGGGTTTTTTACAGCTCTTGGAAGCTCTTGGATGGCCATGTCAGAGCACAGAGGGACAAACACTCCAGAGGTTACTCGATTTGACTGTAAACAGACGTTCATGGTTGATGTACAATTCGCTCAGGCTTGGTCTCTGGGAACAATTGGAATCACAACTGGGGAACCTAATTCTCAGTAACATTTAATCATCTTTAACTTGCCCAGAGAGGCCTTTAAGACTCAGGTAAGCTTCTTTTTTGGAGTATCATCTATTGAAAGCTCATTTCAAACCACTATAAAATTGTTTTTTTATGGCAAACATCAGTGGATTTCACCCATATTCCTTATCATCTGATCAGGACTCTATTTGTTTCTGTGCTACACTCTCAAGAGGCTGGCAGTGCAGTCAGGGGATCTGCTATTCTATCAGTCAGGATGGGCTAGGTTATGCAGCAGTGCAAAAGGGCCTGTAAACCTCAGTGGCTAAAAGAACAGAAGCTTATTTCTGGCTTACACCCCAGGTCCATCTTAAATTGGCCAGGGGTGGGGATGTAGAGCACATCTGCTTTACAGTATCCTCACATAGCAACATAGGCTAAAGAAGGCTCCATCTCCTTCCTTCTACAGTGAGAAAAGGAAATGTAGTGAAACATGGAAGAGCTCATAGGGATGCTGCGTGGAAGCTCATATTTCACTGACTATAGCACATCACTTAGCCGTGCCTATCTTCAAAAGGGATGAAGAAGTACAGCCCAACTATGAGCCTAGAAGGAAGAAAAATGAAATCTTTATGAAGTGCTTTAATGACTGTTATAGAGAAGAATTTTATTCTGCATGACTAATGTGTATATTAGTTCCCAACCAGCCTGATTTTTTTTTAAGACCTGGAATATGTACTACCATGACTTTGGAGATCTCCCTCAATAGCTAAGCAAGCACTCGATCCTTTCCCCATCAGAAATTGGCTTCATATCTTTGATGCCAATACTTTCAGAACAGGTGGGACACACAGTGAAAGATACATATTTTAGGGGCACCTGGGTGGCTCAGTGGGTTAAGCCTCTGCCTTCAGCTCAGGTCATGATCCCAGGGTCCTGGGATTGAGTCCCACATCGGGCTCTCTGCTCAGCAGGGAGTCTGCTTTCCCCTCTCTCTCTGCCTGCATCTTTGCCTACTTGTGATCTTTGTCAAATAAATAAATAAAATATTTAAAAAAAAAGAAAAATATTTTAAATGAACCACTGATGAGTTGTAGACCTCCCATTTTCTTGTAGACATAGAAAACTGTATCTAATTAAAACCTTTAGATATTACATTCTTACTATGTGCCAAAATTTATACTGGAGATAAAATTATGACTGACATTTCTGACTGACACATTCTTTAATACTAAGTATCACTGGACATTATACAACAACATATTTATAAAATATTTGCAAGACTCAAGATAATGTTTCCCTCTAATTTATAAAGTAGGACTTAAAATCTGATTCAGAGTCTCTGTGTTCAAAAATTTCTACTTAGAAAAAAAAACAACAACAACAGGGCGCCTGGGTGGCTCAGTCGGTTGAGTCCGTCTTCAGCTCAGGTCATGATCCCAAGGGTCCTAGTATGCAGCCTGCTTCTCCCTTTCCTTCTGCCCTTCCCCCACTTGTGACTCTGTGCGTGTGAGCGTGTGCATGCTCTCTCTGTCTCTCACACTGTCTCTCCCCTTCAAATAAAAAAATCTTTTAAAAAAATGATTCCATTGTAAGTATATGTCAAGCTCTACCTTTTCAAACTTAACTATCAGCCTAATTTTATGTATGTATGTGCATATGTATGTTTATTTGTAGATATTTTCCTAGTAGATACTTGATACAGACCCTTGGAAGTGGAAAAGTGAATCAATACAATGCCATGGAGAATCAAAGAAAATATCTGGACTCCCCATTTTAATCTTGCTATGTTTTTGTGTTTGTGTAAGTAACTGCTCTTGAATCCTAAACCATGGAAAAGTGAAAGTTTCACAGGATTAAAAAACAGCAATTTCTACCTAGATGCCACGGTTATATGATATTCACTGGTGAGCTACTGTATCTAAAAACATCAAGAAGCCAGATGTAAAGACTGGGACACCATTAAATACCATGGATAAACGTAACGAAATAGTCTAATAATCATAGAATAATAGTTTTAGAAGGGAACTTAAAGGTCTTAGAAGAGAATATATAACAGGATGCTATATTTATCAGAGTCTTTTGGGGGGGGCAGATGTTTTTTCCTACAAATGTTTCTAGAGCAACAGCTGTGTACCAGCCACTTGTTAAAGGCTAGGAATATCATAGACCTTTACCTCAAAAATTTCATCATTTTGTCAAAAAGGAATAAAATTTAAAAGAGACAACTATAAATTGATTATATTCTAATAGAACTGGCTATAAAAGTGTTTTGGGAAAATAGAAGAATGATTGGTGGTCTGGGATTGGTGGTCATGGGAAATGCTGTGCTGAGTAGATGTACCTTGAACAAGGAGCTTGCTCTGGGGAAAAGAGGATACAGGGAACAGAGAAGCAAACTTAAATTCTGGAATCCCAAAAGAACATGCTAAAATAAGGAAATGGCAAGAAGTTTGGTATACCTAGAGCAAAGTAATGGTAGTAGGGGCACAAAGAATGATTCAAATAAAAATTGGAGCCAGGTCCTAGATGGAATTACATTTGAGGCTACAAGGTTTCAATGGCAGATCATGGAGGGATTATCAACAGGAGAATAATATGAAAGGATCTGTATTTTAGAAAGGACAATGTCAGTTTTTATTTTATGCTGATTTTTAAGATTTTATTTGAGAGAGAGAGAGAAATAGCACAAGGTGGGGAGGGACAGAGGGAAAAGCATTTTCCCCATTGGGCAGGGAGCCCGACGTGGGGCTTAATTTCAGGACCCTGGGATCATGACCTGAGCTGAAGGCAGACACTTAACCAACTGAACCACCCAGATGCCCCCTCAGTTTTGTTTTTGTTTTGTTTTTTTTAAATCAGGTTACTAAAGAAAAATCACCCCGATCATGAATTTTTTATAAAATTTATAAAGTTGCAATCTTTCCCCTAATTATTGCAAACAGGGAAGTTACCCTCAATAATGCAGATGTATTTCATTTAATGAGTTGAAGGTATTAAGAAGAAAAACTTTTTCCCAGAGAAGAAATTCTGCCTCAAGACGGCAGCATCAACTCCTACCTGAGTTTTGAGCCCACTGCCCATGTATGGATTTCAAATTGCCACACCACACCACACCATCACATGAACCAAATTCTTAAAATAAATTGTGTGTGCACGCATACACACACACACACACACACACACACACACACCATACATGGTTGTTGGTTCATAACCTCAAGAGCTTCCTAGTTGTAATATGAAACTAGAGGGCACAGAGAAGCAGAAGAAAGGCAGGGGGGCTCCTGGGTGACTCAGCAGGTTAGGTGTCTGCCATCTGCTCGGATCATGATCCTGGGGTCCTGGGATCAAGCCTCATGTCATCAGGCTCCCACTCAGTGGGGAGCCTGCTTCTCTCTCTCCCCTGGCTGCTCCCTCTGCTTATGCTATCAAATAAATAATATCTTAAAAAATGAAAAAAACGGGAAGAGGCTGGCCACTCTAGGGGTAGGAAGCTTCTCTTGGGTGGCAGCAAGATGAATAGATCGCCACACCTGCCCACCAAATCTTAGAAGTTTATATAAAGAAAAACCTTAACTGGATTCAGTCGAGTATACTGTGTGGGTGTTCTCAATACCCCATCACTATCTCAAGGGTACATCCTTGAAGTAGCCTCAGGGACATGGAAAGGCAAGCAAAAACCTGCATTCCAAGGACATGGTTGGTGATGAAAAGCCTCTGATCACCCGCACCCAGCTAACAGGTCAACAGGTGGTGAGGTCTTCTCTATGAACTTTCCCAACATTGACATGTTCTGGTTAGCTAATTTTTGTCTCCTCATTACATAATTTGGTGTAACTTCTTCTCTAATCTGTTTAATTATAGTACAACCAGAAGCAAAATTGACCTTTTAATACTTAACCCCTTTTTCTCTTATTCTATTAGAATTGGAATTGTTCTTCATCTGTAGGAAGTCAAGAAAACTCATGGTCTTTCAGACTCAGGTTATTTAGAGCTTGGTAGGAAACCCTCTTTGCTAATTAGTAGTACTGGTCCTATGGGCCAACTTTCTAGAATGAAAATCATCCATCCTTCTCCTATTATTTTGTTGCTTTTTAAATTTTTAAAATTTTAATTCCATTATAATTAACAGTGTTATAATAATTTCATGTGTACAATATACAATTGTATACAACAATTCAATACATTACTCAGTGCTCATCACGGTGTCATCTTAACCCCCTTCACCTGTTTCACCCATCCCCCCACCCACCTACCCTCTGGTTACCATCAATTTGTCCTTCCTCCCTTCTTCTTCCTCCCCTTTTTTAAAGAGATTTTACTTATTTATCTGAGAAGGAGAACACAAGGTGGGGGGGAGAGGGGCAAAGGGAGAAGCAGACTCCCCAGTGAGCAGGGAGCCTGATGGTAGGGCCCAATCCCAGAACCCTGGGATCATGACTGAGCCAAAGGTAGAACTACATGTAACTGAGCCACCTAGACACCCGTGTTTTTTGTCTTTTCTTTGTTAGTCTGTTTCTTAAATTCATATAAGAGTGAAATCATATGGTATGTGTTTTTCTCTGACTTATTTCACTTAGCATTATACCCTCTAGATCCATCCATGTTGCAAATGACAAGATTTCATTCATTTTTAGAGCTGAGTAATATTTCACTACACACACACACACACACACACACACACACACCACATTTTCTTTATCCATCTATCAGTGGACACATGGGCTGCTTCCATGCCGTGGCTATTGTAAATAATGCTGCAATAGACATAAGGGTTCATATATCTTTTCAAATTCGTGTCTTCATATTCTTTGGCTAACCCCAGTAGTAGAATTACTGGATCACATGGTAGTTCTATTTTTAATTTTTTGAGGAACTTCCATCCTGTTTTCCACAGTGGTTTTACCAGTTTGCATTACAACCTACTGTGCAGGAATGCCCTTTTTCTCCACATCCTCACCAATGCTTGTTGTTTCTTCTGTTTTAGATTTTAGTCATTCTGATAGGTGGGAAGTGATATCTCATTGTGATCAGGATTTGCATTTCCCTGATGATGAGTGATGTTGAGTTTCTTTTCACGTGTCTGTTGGCCACCTGGATGTCTTCTTTGAAGAAATAGCTATTCAGGTCCTCTGCCTATTTTTTAATTGGATTATTTGGGTTTTGGTGTTGAGTTACATAAATTCTTTATATATTTTAGATGCTAACCTTTTATTGAATACGCCATTTGCAAATATCTTCTCCCATTTTGTAGGTTATCACTTAGTTTTGTTGATTGTTTTCTTTGCTATGCAGAATATTTCTATTTAGATGTAGTCCCAATACTTTATTTTTGTTTTCTTTTCCCCCATGCCTCAGCAGACATAGCTAGAAAAATGTTGCTATGGCTGATGTTAGAGAAATTACTGCCTGTGCTCTCTTCTAGGATTTTTATGGTTTCAGGTCTCACATTTAGGTCTTTTTTTTTTTTTTAAGATTTTATTTATTTATTTGACAGACAGAGATTACAAGTAGGCAAGAGAGGCAGGCAGGGAAAGAGAGAGGAGGAAGCAGGCTCTCCGCAGAGCAGAGAGCCCAATGCGGGGCTCGATCCCAGGACCCTGGGATCACGACCTGAGCCAAAAGCAGAGGCTTTAACCCACTGAGCCACCCAGGCGCCCCTCACATTTAGGTCTTTAAACCATTTTGAGTTTATTTTTATGTATGGTGTAAGAAAGTGATTCAGTTTCATTCTCTGGCATGTAGCTGGTCCAGTTTTCCCAACATACTTTGTTGAAGAGACTTTATTCACTGAATATTCTTGCCTCCTTTGTTGAAGATTAATTGACCATATAATCGTGGGTTTATTTCTGGGTTCTCTATTCCATTCTATTGATCTAGGTGTCTATTTTTGTGCCAGTATCATACTATTTTGATTGCTACAGCTTTGTAGTATAACTTCAAATCTGGGATTGTGATACCTCCAGTTTTGTTCTTCTTTTTCAAGATTGCTTTGGCTATTTGGGGTATTTTGTGGTTTCATACAAATTTTAGGAGTATTTGTTCTATTTCTGTGAAAAGTGCCATTGTTATTTTGATAGGGATTGCATTAAATGTGTAGATTGCTTCGGGTAGTATGGACATTTTAACAATATTGTTCTTCCAATCCCTGAGCATGGAATGTCTTTCCATTTCTTTGTGTCTTCCTCAATTTCTTTCAACAGTGGTTCATAGTTTTCAGAGTACAGGTCTTGCACCTCTTTCGTTAAGTTCATTCCTAGGTATTTTATCATTTTGGGTACAATTCTAAATAAGACAGTTTTCTTATTTTTTTTCCTGCTATTTCATTGTTAGTGTATAGAAACAGAAGGATTTCTGTATATGGATTTGGTATACTGCAACCTTACTGAATTCATTTGTCAGTTCTTGTACATTTTGGTGGACTCTTTAGGATTTTTTTTAGGTTGAATATCATGTCATCTGCAAATAGTGAAAGTTTTACTTCTTTCTTACCAATTTGAATGCTTTTAATTTCTTTTTCTTTTCTGATTGCTGCAGCTAAGACATTCAGTAATATGTTAAATAAAGGTGGTGAGAGTGGACATCTTTGTCGTGTTCCTGATCTTAGGGGGACAATTCTCAGATTTTTCCCATTGAGTATGTTAGCTGTGGGGTTATTGTATATGGCCTTTACTATATTTTGAGGTATGTTCCCTCTAAACCTACTTTGGTGAGGGTTTTTATCATGAATGGATGTTGTACTTTGCCAAATACTTTTTCTGCATCTGTTGAAATGATCATATGGTTTTAATCCTTTCTCTTGTTGATGTATCATGCTGATTATTTTATGAATACTGAACTACCCTACCCTTGAATACCAGGAATAAATTCCACTTGACTGTGGTGAATGATTTTTTAAAAATGTATTATTGGATTCAGTTTGCCAATATTTTGTTGAGAATTTTTTGCCTCTGTGTTCATCAGAGATAATGGCCTGCAGTTCTTTGTTTTTTGTAGTGTATTTATCTGGTTTTAGTATCAGGGTAATGCTGGATTCAGAATAAACTTGGCAGTTTTCCCTCCTCTTATTTTTTAAGTTTTTAAGTTTAAGAAAAATGTTCACTGTTTTTTAAATGTTCACTGGGAGTTTTTTGATTACTGACTCAATTTCATTGCTGGTAATTGGTTTGTTCAAATTTTCTATGTCATCCTGAATGAGTTTTGGAGGTTATATGTTTCTAGGAATTTAACTATTTCTTCTGGTTGTCTAATCATACCTCTCCCATTATTGAGGTGTTATTATAAGGAATATTTTCCTTGATTTCTCCATTACCAAAGGCTAGGATGTGATACAGTAACAAACAATTCAAAATCTTCTTGGCTTAATATAAAATTTAAAAATATACATATATTTTGCTCTTGCTGTCTGACTGGTACAGGTTGGCAAGGGGTTCTCTTCATTGTACTCATTCATGGAACCAGTGTGATAGAGCATCCTGCACCTCAAAAGTTACCAAATACCTTGCCAGAGGGAAAAGAGATCAGAGGGTCTGGCCCCAGCAATTAAATTCCTCAGCAAGGGAGGCACATTTCCACCCAACCACATGAGGGCCAGGACGTACAATCTTACCATGTACATCAAAGATAGAAAATTGGTGAACAGTACTAACGACAACCTCATCTGATAAAAAATATTCTTCCCTCCAATCACCTCACCCAGGGAAGAGAGAAATTCAGAGACTCTGAAATAAAAGCATGGCAGGGGTTGTATTTCACTGATGGGTGGCCACGTAAAGGTATTAACTTGAAAATATGGTTTCTGGTCTGGGTCATTTTTCTTCTTCTTTAGAATCTTGTGTACAGTATGAAACAGTAGATCCACCAAAATTCCACAACATATAATTCTAAAGTTCTAAGACTGTTCCTGGTTTGAGAAGTTTATCCTCATTATAAGCAGGTAGCTCATTATCTGTATTTGCAGCACTGGATTCCCTACTATTAGATCATTGTTTTGATTTGTTGCCCAATTTGGGTTGCTCAGTCTTTCTTTTTTTCAAACCCCATTTCTATAATCTTAAAAAAATAATGTCTTTTATAGTGTTGAGGTATCTGACTAACTGTTCTGAAGTATAACAGGGCTGATTGTCAAGCGCTTGCAATGGAGTGTTGATTTCTCAGGATGGAATAGACATGGCTGTAGTGACCTGTAGCACTGAAGATCCTAGGATTATTAATTTGTAGATTTTGAGCTATTTAGCTTGTAAGTCTGTTTAACTGTGACTACCAGCAAATGCCTGTCCATCTACACTGTTATTTGGCTTTGTGATCTGAGTAGAGATTGTCTGTCTACGGCCATACCACCCTGAACGTGCCCGATCTCATCTGAGTAGCGATTGTCCATGGCATTAAGCAGAATTGTTGACTCTGTAGTTTACCTTTCCAGTGGCATCCTCAGCCACAGAGCAGCAGCACAGAGTAACCAATGGCAGTACCGCTGCACTTTGAGTGCAGTTGGACACAGTTAAGCCCTGAATATGGAAGCATGCAGACTTTCTCCAACTTTGGTAACTACTCAGTGTCAGAATACAGTTCAGCTTCTCTATTCCAGTGTGTCTCAAACATTCATGTGCATATGAATATCCTGGGGGATCTGGTTATAATACAGATTCTGACTTATTAAGTCTGGGGTGGGATCTAATAGTCTGCATTATTAAGAAGCCCCCAGGTTATGCTGGTGCTATTGATCCATAGACCACATTTAGGGTGGCAAAGATCTCACCCCCCTCCATGTCTCCTTTTTTTTTTTTAAATAATGCTGTGCCTGAACTCTGCCTAGGTCTCCAAATTTCCCAGGTAGATCAAGTTTTATAAGGGGTTCATTTCTCAACAAGTTGCCTTCTGAGTATAACCTGCATGATGCCCAGTAGCCACCTTTAAGTGTCTCATAAATGGCTGCTTAAAATTTATTTAAGCACTTATTTGTGCCAGTGGTAAATGTGTTACATACAATTTCCTGTTTAATGCTCCAATATGTATTACTCTAGGAGATAAACAGTTTTATTTTCCACCTTTTATGAGAAAGAAGAATAATTTCCGGGAGGTGAAATGACTTGCCTAGACACCAACATTTAGCAAATGCACTAAGGCTCTGGCCTTAAAATTTTGTCCTGTACTATCTCAAAGCCTAGGTTCTTCCTCCTGGGCCACATTGTCTCTAAATGGGCCATTTTCCTGTCTGCTGAAAGCCCCTAACAAACCATCCTTTCAGGTCTGCAAAGTCACTGTGGGAGAAAAGGAGAGATGCCAGTAGCCTATTAGAAAAAGTTACTCATTCCTCAAACAAAATATTCATGTTAAATAATGATAATATAAACTACTTTGTGCACAGGCATCCCAATGCTTATAGCAGCAATGTCCACAATAGCCAAACTATGGAAAGAGCTCAGATATCCATTGAATGGATAAAGAAGACATGATACACACACACACACTACACACAAACTATGGAATATTACTTGGCCATCAAAAAATGAAATCTTGCCATTTCCAATGATGTGGATAGAACTAGAGAGTATTATGCTAAGCAAAATAAGTCCATCAGAGAAAGACAAATACCATATTATTTCACTCATGTGTGGAATTTAAGAAACAAAACTGATGAACACAGGGGAAGGAAAGGAAAAATTCAATAATATAACTTAATATAATATAATATAATATAATATAATATAATAAAAAATTTTTAAAAAGAAAATAGGATAAAAACAGAAAGGGAGTTAAACCATAAGGGACTATTAACTCTAGGAAACAAACTGAGGGTTGCTGGAGGGGGATGGGATGGGGTAACTGAGTGATGGGCATTAAAGAGGACTCTTGATGGAATGAGCACTGGGTGTTATAGACAACTGACAAATCACTAAATTTTACCCTGAAATTAATAATATACTATATGTTAAATAACTTGAATTTAAATAAAAAAATTTTAAAAAAACCCAAACACCTACTATTTCTTGTTCCCAAGTCTCATTTTTAATAGAAATGGTCAGTAGTGATATTATGTTCCTTATGACCTCATAGACCTTAAGTCGTTTTTAGTAAATTTAAATTTTGAGGGACTACCTTCTCTTCCGTCTACTAATATTAGCAAAGTTAAATATATCCAGAGGAGTTTAAATGTTTGGAAATACACCTGGTAAATTATCGCTTCAAAAATGTGATTATGTTAGTAGGAACAACGCTGGATTTTAGAAAACATCTTGAAGTTTTCATTTAATCTTACATCAATGTCCAATCAGTGCTCCATTCTTATTGTGCACAGCAATTTTAATAAATTTTTACATAGTTGCAGAGGTTGTCATCTTCTTCAAATTATATATGTCATTTATAGCACTGAAAAAGCTATTATTCTCTTGTTATCATAAACCTCTTTTAAAGATTATTGTATCTAATATGGAAAAATAAATTGATTTTTATATTTAATCTAGACTATAAATGGGCCAATTGTGAAATTTACAATCAAGTTAACTTTATTCCTTCATTTTCTAGAATTTTCTATAATGGAAAAGTTGGTATTGATATCAAATGACTCTATCAATTCTTAGCATCAGTAATGTAATTCCATCAACATCATAAGCCACGTTTTCTCCAAATAACTTTTAAGGTCTTGAAAGTAACTTTTAAAACCATGAAAATTACGTATGTAGATTTTTGGTTCCTGCATAATTGTCCTTATAAGATTAACTTTATACAACACCATAACAAATTAGTACTGAATAAATACACTTAAAACTAGATATTTTCAAAAGTATACTTTTGGCTTGCGATCTGAAATGCGTATCAGTATTCATAGAATCAAAAGTGTCTAAAAAAGTAGCAGTCCCTGGGCGGTACAGTCGGCTAAGCATCCAACTTTTGGTTTCAGCTCAGGTCATGATCTCAGGGTCTTGAGATCAAGCCCCGTGTCAGCTCTAAGCTCAGCAAGGAGTCTGCTGGGATTTCTCTCTCCCTCTCCCCCTGCCCCTCCCTGTGCTCTCTCTAAAATAAGTAGATAAATCTTTTTTAAAAAGTATCTAAAAAAGCACTGCACATAGCCTCTAATTGAAGTTTTAGTGGCATGATTGCATCACCTTTATTTTCTCATTGAATATTTGGCAAAGGCTTCAAATTTAAGTGGGATAAAAGTTTTTCAGTGTGTTCCCACATCTCACTGATAACAAGAAGTATTGTTTAGTTTCTGTATATTTTAAAAATTGGTGGTGTCAAAAGGAATTAGATGTATTATTCACTCCAAGTAAAAAGTGCATAACAGGGGATACAGAATACTTTATAATCTAGATATTTTTCCAAGCATAATTTATTAAAATCCATTGTTTTCTACACACAATTGAGAAGTTATTATATCCCTAGTCCCTCAAATAGTGTTTACCTAGATTTAGTCTTTGTAGGTAGTCCTAAAACATGTATATTATCTTTCTCCTGCTATGTTATTCCCTGCACAAAAAAAAATTACAAAAATATACACATGAAAATATTTGCTATTGGGAAATCCACAAATTTAACAAAAATATTATCTCTTCAATAGGGATTATGATAATGTATTATAAAGAAAATAATTAGATACCTAACATTTATAATATTATTCAAAATTATTTCATTCATCTCATCTTCATTTTTTTAAAAGATTTTATTTATTTATTTGACAGAGAGAGAGATCACAGTAGACAGAGAGGCAGGCAGAGAGAGAGAGAGGGAAGCAGGCTCCCTGCTGAGCAGAGAGCCCGATGCGGGACTCGATCCCAGGACCCTGAGATCATGACCTGAGCCGAAGGCAGCGGCTCAACCCACTGAGCCACCCAGGCGCCCCTCATTCATCTCATCTTCTATTATTTTTTACTATTTCATTTGGTATCTAAACTTCCAAGTAATACATAGTATTATAAGGCACTGATGTTTGGACTTTGTATAAGTGTTTTGCCATAATGTTATAAAATGTCACCATGGTTTCCTCCAAATGAAGAAAATTCACTAGATCATATGAGTGTCATTTGAATGCTAGATTTTGCCTAAAAAGTTGAACCAGCAACCAATAACAGAAAGAAGCCTCTGAATACAAGGAGAATCAGTATCTAGAATCACTACAAGATATTACTTAAAGATCCAGTTTTTGAAAACAAATTAAAAGACATACAAAGAAATGAGTATGATTCATATACAGAGAAAAAAAAACAGGCAATAGAAAATGTATTTCAGAGGACCTAGATGTCAAATTGAACAAAGAATTAAAAGTAGTTATTACAATTATGTTTAAAGAACGAAAGGAAAACATGTTTAAAGAAGTCAAGGAAGGAATGGTGCACCTGTTTGGCTCAGTTGGTTAAGCATCCACCTCTTGATTTCAGTTCAGGTCATGATCTCAGGGCCGTGAGATCAAGCCCCGCATTGGGCTCCCAGTCAGAGCGGAATCTGTTTGAGATTCTCTCCATCTCCCTCTGCCCCTTTCCATGCTTGCATGCACATTCTCCAAGATAAATAAATTAAAAAAAAAAAGAAGTCAAGGAAGGAGGGTGAACAGTAACATCAGCATCATGGTGGTGTTCTATGTTCCTCCTTTTAGTCTGTCCCTCTTAAACAATGAATTAGACATTCAACCATGAACATAAGTGCCTTTGTGGGAGCTGTGGGATTCAGCAAATTATGACAAGGGACCCAGGTGGAGTCTTATCAACTCTTGTATCCACGTATAAATAAGCAAATAGACATGGAAATGGGCTGGGCAACCAGCACAGCCAGCAAACCTGCCCCAACCTGTCACTTCAGCTGGGAAAAAAACCTAGAGTACACAGACTTGGGAAATATTCACAAATGAGAGAGGATTTGCAGAAGCTTTCCTGGCTTCCAGTCTTTCCAAAGGAAAATTCCAGCATGCTACTGGAGCAAAAAAATACAAGTTTGGGTGCAAAAGAGACAGTACGAAGAACTTTGCCAACACCATCCCTCCAGCAACTCTACAGAGCACGGGTATGAACTATCTAGCAGAGGAGACCTCCCCCACTGGGGAAAAGGAAAGCAGTGAGTGAGTTCCAGGACTATCCCAGCTCTGTAGGACAAGACTGGGGAAAACTGTTACCTCCAGCAACACCCAGAGTACTAAGGAGAAACCTCCATGACTGGGAGCTGGGAAAAGATGAGGGAAAATGCAGATAATAATATCAAAGAGTATTAAAGGAACACAGTTCATGCTGATTGTACTCAGGACTTCAGCAGGAAGTCCATCCACAAGCCTCTGGGAGTGCCTCATCCAAAATTCTCCCTACCAATTCTATGGGAAACCTCAATACCTTCCGGGCTAAACCCACACCTTCATCTACTCTGAAGCATTATTCATAACAACCAAGATACAGAAACAGCATTAAGTGTTGTCAACAGATGAATGGATAAAGAAGTTGTTGTGTATACATGCAACGGAATATTATTCAGCCATAAGAAAGAAGGAAATCCTGACATTTGAAGACTATGGATGAATCTTGAGGGCATTATGTTAAGTGAGAGAAGTCATACAGAGAAAGACAAATACTGCATGGTGTCACTTATATGTAGAATCGAAAAAGGCTGAACTCATAAAAACAGAGAGTAGAATGGTGGCTACCAGAGCCTAGGGGATGGGGTGTTTGGGGATATGCTGCTGTTAGAGGGTACACACTTGCAACTAGTAGATAAATTAGTCTTGGAGCTCTAATGCACAGCATAGTGATTTTAGACAATAATACTGTACTATAAATTTCAAAGTTGCCATTAAAAGAAAGGAGAGAGAGAGACTCTCCAATAGACTCTAGTCTAAGCACTGAGCCCAATGTGAGACTTGATCTCACTACCCTGAGATCATCACCTAACTTGAAATCAAGAGTTGGACACTTAACTGACAGAGACACCCAGGTGTCCCACAAAAGGGGTTTTGGGAACAAAGTTGTATTACAGTAAGGAAGCTACACCAGACAGTAACCTGAATTCTCAAAAACAAGTGAAGAGAATCAACAATCATAAATAAGATTATGGAAAAAATTTTATAAATATATACTTGTTCTTCATTCTGTTTTTCAGCTTTTTACTAGGTAAAAAATATATATATAAATAATTATATGATTATTATAACAATGTATTGTTGGGTTTGTAACATATATGAATGTAATATGTATAAGAATAATAGTACAAAAAATGAGGAAGCATGAATAGAGCTATAAAGGAATGTTTATATATGTCACTGGAGTTAGTGACCACTAAGTAAATGACTAAAAGTAAAACAATTATTTAAAAGGATTAAAATATTACACTAGAAAATATTTGCTTAGTCCAAAAGAAAGTAGGAAAGAGGAATACAGGGAAAAATATTTGAGATCTATACAAAACATAAAAGTAGAATGGTAGATTTGTAGCCAGGCATATCAATAACAATATTAATGTGAATATATTAAACTACCCAATCAAAAGGCAGATATTATCAGGCAGGAACAAACCAAACCACAAAAATAGATGCAACTATGTGCTATCCACAGGGATTGTATTTTAGTTTCAAAAATACAAACATGTTGAAATCGACTGTCTCTTAATCTTTAAATTTTATAGGGAGCAAAATATACTGTCTATCTATAATTGTCAAGTGTTCCCACACTAAAATCATCCTATTCAGATGGAAAGAAAGAAAAGGGAATGAATGTAATGCACCATTTTAACAGAATAAAGAACAAAAAATAATTGATCATCTCAATGGACGCAGAAAAACAGCTTGACAAAATTCACAAAACTAGGGAAAGAAATAGAAGAAAATTTCCTCAAACTGATTAAAAAAAAGCATATACAAAAAAGCCACAGCAAACATCATACCTTTCCCTCTCAGTTTAGGAAGAAGATAGGATGCCCACTTTTGCCCCTTCTATTCAATGTTCTACTAGAGGTTTTAGGTAGGGCAAGCGAGTCAAGAAAAAAATAAAAGAGTACCCGGATGTGAAAGAAAAAAATAAAACTATCTTTATTTATAGATGACATGGTACTGTATATAGAAAATCCTAAGGAATACAAACACACACACACACACACACATCCATACACACATAATCAAACAGATGAACACACATAAATTCTTAGACGTAATAAATGAGTCAACAAGGCTACAAGACACACGATCAACATATAAAAGTTGTATGTAGATGACATTAAGAAAACAATTCCATGTCTAAAGCAACAGAAAGAAAAGAATATTCAGGGAAAAAATTTTAAGTGTATCAAAACTTAGAAACTGAAAACTCCAAAATATCATTGAAGAAAACTGAAGATGATCTATGTAAATGGAAATACACTCCATATTCAAAAATTGGAAGATTTAATATTGTTAAGATGGCAATACTCCTCAATCTACAATTTCAATGCAATCCTTACCAAAATCCTAGTTGCCTTTTTGGCAGAAATTGACAAGCTGATACCTAAATTTATACAGATAAACAAAGGAACCAAAATAGCCAAAATAATTATGGAAAAAAAGTGAACAAAGTTTGAGGGATGACATTTCCTTAATTTAAAACTTACTATGAAATTATACCAATCAAAACTGTGGTACTGGCCTAAGGAGAGACATATAGATTAATGGAATAGAACAGAATGTCCAGAAATAAACCTATATATTTCTAGTAAGTTGATTTTTTAAAATTTCTTTTCAGCGTAAGAGAATTCATTGTTTTTGTACCACACCCAGTGCTCCATGCAATGCGTGCCCTCCATAATACCCACCACCTGGCTCCCCCAACCTCCCACCCCCGCCCCTGACCCTTCAAAACCCTCAGGTTGTTTTTCAGAGTCCATAGTCTCTCATGGTTCATCTCCCCCCCAATTTCCCTCAACTCCCTTCTCCTCTCCATCTCCCCATGTCCTCCGTGTTATTTGTTATGCTCCGAAAATAAGTGAAACCATATGATAAATGACTCTCTCTGCTTGGCTTATTTCACTCAGCATAATCTCTTCCAGTCCCGTCCATGTTGATATAAAAGTCAGGTATTCATCAACTTCTTTCAAGATATGTCACCAAAGGCAAAGGAAACAAAAGCAAAAATGAACTTTTGGGACTTCATCAAGATCAAAAGCTTCTGCACAGCAAAGGAGACAGTCAACAAAACAAAGAGGCAACCCACGGAATGGGAGAAGATATTTGCAAATGACAGTACAGACAAAAGGTTGATATCCAGGATCTATAAAGAA
>PISX010021686.1:5883-33247 GCA_004024625.1 Mellivora capensis
GGGGGGGGGGGGGGGGGGGGGGGGGGGGGGGGGGGGGGGGTGCCTGGGTGGCTCAGTGGGTTAAGCCTCTGCCTTCGGCTCAGGTCATGATCTTGGGGTCCTGGGATCGAGCCCCGCATCAGGCTCTCTGCTCAGCGAAGAGCCTGCTTCTCCCTTTCTCTCTGCCTGCCTCTCTGTCTACTTGTGATCTCTGTCTGTCAAATAAATAAATAAAATCTTTAAAAATAAAAAAAATAAAAGAGACTCACAGATTCCTGACTCAGGCAGGTGGATGGATGGTTAATTAGCAAAACAGGAGAGGGATTACTCTGATTTACAATTTTTTACGTATTGGGTTTTGAGAGGGTCAGTAACATTGCTTTTCCCCATCCAAGCTGGCAATCAAATGAAACATGGGCATGCACAAAAGAAGCAAAATATCACCTTTGAGTATAGATACATGCTTGTGTGAAAGGACTTCAACCCAAAATGAAACCAGAGGATATGAAATGGAGAATCTCAAACAGGTGCCTTCAGAAAAATGGAACTCAAGAACCAAGAGACTGGGGGCACCTGTATGGCTCAGTTGGTTAAGCGTCTGCCTTCAGCTCAGGTCATGATCCCAGAGTCCTGCCTCCAGCTCACATTGAGCCATGCATCAGGGCTCTCTGCTCAGTGGGGAGTCTGTTTCCCCTCTCCCTTTGCCCCTCCCCACAGCACTCGTGTGTGTGTGTGTGTGTGTGTGCGCGCGTGCTCTCTCTCTCAAATAAATAAATAAATAAAATCTTTAAAAAACTAAAGAACCAAGAGACTGATTTACATTAAGTGCCAGATTTATAGAAGATCAAGACTTATCTCTTGATCTGTGAACGTCTGCCAGGAATCTTTCTACATCTTCAAGCCAATGAACTTACTGCTTAGACTCTGGCCAGACTTCCTCCTCTTTGCATTCCTTGCCCATAAGTATAGCCTACCCCCAACCCTCCACAGGATGACCTGTGGCTTGTTACAGCATGGGTTACCCAAATTGCAATTCCTCTGCTATTCCCAAGTAAACTTAATTTCTGGTAATTTTGCTTTATCTCTGTTTACCTCTTTATTTAGGTTGACATTTGGGAAACTTACATTTCTAATATTTCCTTTCTGATTTAGAGAGACTATGGTAGTCAGCCTCCAAGATGGCCCCCAATGACCCCTGCCACCTGGCACTCATGTCCTTATAAAGCCCTCTCCCACACTGAATAGGGCTGAACTGTATGACCAATAGAATGCTATGAAAATGGCAAATGTGATTTCTGAGGCTGGGTTATAAAAGATGCTACAATGTCTATCTTGTTCTCTTTTGGATCTCTTACTCTGGGGGAAGCTAGTTGCCACGTCATTAAGTTATTCAAGTAGCCCTACAGAGATTCTCACATGGTAAGGGACTGAGAGGTCTTGCCAATAGCCATGAGGGGCAGCCATCTTGGAAGCAGATCCTCCAAGTCAAGCCACCAGATGACTTCGGTCCCAACAAACCATCACCCAGGGATCATGTGTCTGGGTGATGTTTTTCATCTGCCTATGGGGAGTATCTTGGTCACAGAGCTCTGAAAGGCAACATCTTAGAGTCTTCTTTATAGCTCTAATGTTTATCTTATCTGATTTATGGTTACCAGATGTTTTGTGCAGTTTCATGGGGTATTAAAGCAGGCAGGATCCACTTGGCTAAAATCTGCTCACTTATTAGGGCTCTGTTTAAAACAATTGGATGTGTAAAAAATTAAGTTTTTTGCTAGTACTAAGTGGTCTCATACTGCTGTGAAGAAGAAAACGTATGGGGCCAATATTTGGAAGCCATCTTTGGCTCATTTAGATAACTAATTCTCACAAGTCTCCAGAGAACTCTGATGCCTTTGGTCTGCCAAAGAATGGCTGACCTAGAGGAACAAATAATGTATGCTTCTTGTGAGCAGTGTCAGGGTGGCTTTAAAAAGTAGGGGGGTTCAATTTCTTCTCTCAAGTTGCCATATCAAATAAAGTCTCTTTTCCTGAAGAGAAGTAAAAAGGGAAGAAGAGGGAGATTATTGTAACAGAAGTTCTATCCACAAGGAAGGAAATACTAGGACTGAGGAATAACTGTTCTCTCCCCATGAAGATGCCCTCCAAGATGATGATTCTACGTCCTAAGAAATATTTCCTATAGGGGCTTTTGTTGTTCTTGTGCTTGTTGGGAAGAAAAAGCTTAAATGAGAACTTCCTGGTTTTCTCTAAGCAGGAAGCAGTTTCATTACCCTGACAAACAGCAGCACTTTGCCTGTAAGAGATACAAGCTGTTTATATATCCTTACCTTAATTAGTAATCTCTGACTAAAAATGATTATCTCATAAGTGTTCTTAACAGAGTTTCTTTAAAGAATTCCAAGAAATACATCTATTTTCAGTATTGTAAAAGGTATAGAAATTGTGTCAACCTTGAAAATAAAACATCCAGTTATTTTAACAGCAAAATGGGTTTATTGCTGAATAGCAGAGGAATTGCAATTCAGAACAAGCAAGCTAAAATGAACCATAGGCAAGCCAAAAAAAACAAAGGAGAGGAACCCTCCTTTATAGAGGAAAGGGGAGAGTTAGGAAGGGCTGTAATAAACAAAAAGTCCCTTGGAGTAAACTGGGAGTTGGAAACATAGTGTCTTTTCATTGGGTGATTTGTGACAGTCTCTCATTGGTTGGGCTGTTGCTGGGCAAGGAGAAAATCTTCCTCCTGCTGGGGTAGTAGAGTACAGTTTTTCCTGTTGGGATCTGCAAACAGCTCCAACCAATGGTAGGTCTGTGGGCAACCCTTCTGGCTGCCCAACTCCATTTAAAATTGGGTTTTCTTTGTTTGGTTTCACAGTTGAGATCTAATATTGAAGCTGTTTCCCTCTGGTCAGTTTTTAGTTTCTTTCATTTCTCCTTTACAACATCATGTCCCCATAATCATCCATTCATTCAACCATTAATTTATTCATCAAATCTGAATAAATGTGTTCTATGTATTAAGAATGGTCCTGGGTGGTTTGAGATGATAGTTGTTGAAGCCAGAACTGGGAATTAAATTATTTTTTTTTAAGATTTTATTTATTTATTTGGCAGAGATCACAAGTAGGCAGAGAGGCAGGCGGAGAGAGAGGGGGAAGCAGGCTCCCCGCTGAGGAGAGAGCCCGATGTGGGGCTCAATCCCAGGACCCTGAGATCATGACCTGAGCTGAAGGCAGAGGCTTAATCCACTGAGCCACCCAGGCGCCCCGGGAATTAAATTAAATAACACACAAAAATGATTTTTTTTTTTTTAATGAACAAGAACCCCTATAAGGAACATTTCATTCCTGGGTGTTTTGACACGTTGGTCTCAGCTGTTTTCTTCCTTCTCCCTCCATTCACATCTAGGGAAATTCATACTAAATTGGCACAAAAAATTCAGGAGGGAAAAGACAACAGTACAAACCTAACAAAGAAAATCTCCACCTTGAGATTTAATGAATAGAATTGTGTCACTTTACACGGGAGTTTTAATGACAGATGCTGAATCTTTGGTAGGTATTGCACATCTCCCTTCTGGCTCCAGCCTCTTCATTCTGTCAGTGTTGATACCATTTGCATAAGTGCCTGTCATTATCCCCTATCAAGTGCCTCCTTTCCAACCTTGAACGTTTCTTCTTGATTCATTATAATTAAAGAGCTAATGTAGCCATTCAAGTTCACATTGTCAATGACCATGTAATCATCTTCCCTAGTGGCCAGAATTCCTTTCTTTTTATGAGGTTACAATTAAATTCCTTCCAGCCATAAGGTCAAAAGAATCTGGAACAGTTAGCCTTCCCAGTGACTAATTTCACACCTGTGACTCTGATACGTATAAAATAAGACCTCTTAAATGGAAGGTGTCAAATTAAGAAATAATATACTTTTGACTACACCTCAACTGAAGTCAATTAGACGTAAAAATTAAAGACTGTGGATTCTTTTCCTTTTACTGGAAGTGATGCTTGACACTCCACTTATCAATTTAAGACATATCTGTGTCCCTTAGAAATGTTAAAGTAACTTGTAAATTGGAAGGGAATTAAAATGGCCCAAAGCCTGGGGAATACTGGCCAGGAGATTAAGATAATGTTCACATGTCTATTCCATATAATAACTTGTCTGTTTCTTTGTTTTTCCCTTCTTGGTATTAGCTTAAGTTCTTCTAAAATGGATTTTGTTACTTTTCCTGCTACTGAGACCCTTTGTATTTTGTAAAAAATTCTGACTATTAGATCACCATGCATGGCTAAATGACATGAACAGATTTAGTCTCTGGCCTCCAAGATGTATCATTGACCATAGACATCTCTCTTTGGTGTCATCTTGAAATCTGTTATAGATCTTCATCTTCACCTATAACTCCCAGTGATTCTCAGTTTAACTCTCAAACACAAAGTCCTACCCAACTCCTTGTGCCTTTATCTTCCTCTTTCCTCCAAGACAGGAGTTGTTTTCAACAGTGAGGCTCTTTACTGGAAGCCTTGTGGCTCTAACTTCAGATGAAAGTCACAGTCAACTCCCCATCAGTCATATGTCAAAGGGACTCCCCAGAAGAAATCTGTCTATGACAACCATCGGGCTCCTGTCTACAAGGCTCAAAAGGGCTCCTGGGATGTGTGGCGTGTGACCCACAATCAACAACCTGCACACTCTGCAGTTCAGCTGCCTTGAGAATCCAAGAAGTCAAAGTGAGCATCTCATCAGGAATACAGGCAGATGACCTTCATTCAAAAACAGTGAGGTGAGGATTCTACCTGAAGAGCAAACAAGTTTCAACTTCTGTACTTCTTGAAGTTGCTGGTGTCATAGCAAAAATAACTGTTATTGTCTATCTATTGTTCCTCATGCCCAGATCCCATTTGCTCTTCTTTTGAGATATATCTATGTCTATATCTATACATGCCTTGATTTCCCTCCAAGTAACCATGCCTTCCCTCCTCTCAGCTCATATGCTTTAGATAACATTTTACATGCTGTAGAGTCAGTGCATGCACACAACTGTGGAGACAATGGACTGAGAAATATGAAGTCTTATTCCATTTCTCTAGCACAAAGAGAGAGATGTGTTCTAAGAATAGGGCCAAAACAAAGGAAGCCAAGTCCAGAACTAGAGGAGAGAAAAAAGGATTCTGGTGTAGAGTCCCTTCACCAAGATAAATGTGAAACCAAACCTACTTGCAATAACTGAATTCTTCATTCATGTTTTCATTGAAAAATATTTATGAAGTCTTTTTATGTATGTTGTCCTCTGCTACAGCCAGAGATACAGTGTAGTTCTGGGTTTCAATTACATATAAAAGGGCAATGACCAATCAGTGTGACAGGTGCTGAGACATGACAGAGTCACATGGGGTGCACCTAGATCACACAACAGAGGTCATCTGTGTCCTAGAGGAAGAAGAGTTTGAGGTCTTTGGTTGAATTTTTTTAAAATATTTTATTCATTTGTTTGACAAACAGATCACAAGTAGGCAGAGAGGCAGGCGGGGCGGGGGTGGGGGGGAGACATAGGCTCCCCGACTATCAGAGAGCCCTATGCGGGGCCCAATCCCAGGACCCTGGGATCATGACCTGAGCTGAAGGCAGAGGCTTTAACCCACTGAGCCACCCAGGTGCCCCATGGTTGAATTTTTAAAGTAGACTCTGATTATTGCAAATAATACCACATGTCAATGAGCCATCCCAGCCTCTGACCTCTCAATTCTTTGACCTATTCCTAGATAGCAATTTTCTCCATCTGGCCATTCTTTGACATAATACATCATGAACTTAGAGTTTACTTGGTACTTCTGTACCTTTAAAAAAAATGAGCCAAACACCCCACTCTCTGAGCACCATTTAAATTATCCCAATTCTTCCACTCAGAGCTTCCTCCAGATAATACAACCCCCTCCCATTATCACACTCTATCTTCAGGGTTTCCCTACCCTGCTACAATCCTTAGATTCTTACTTCAACCCTCACCAGTGTTTTCCCTTACTTCATTTTCCATCAGTCTCACCAACCTGGCACATCACTTACCATATTCCACTTGAATTGCCTATTCAATACTTCATATTCTTTGTGAAACTATAGTCTCTAAGAAGCAGGGGCTTCGAAGTTGCCATGGGATCCCAGCACTTAGCATCATTTTGCTTTACAAACAGCCAACAATTAAAAAACTCACCCACCCAAAATATATCTCTGACAAACTACTATGGACAGGCATCATGCTGAATACCTAGAATTTGATGATCTGAAAACAGGAACTCAGCCCTGCCCTCCCAGAGCTTACAGTCTAGTGGGTATGAGAGTAAGGTGTTGGCCATACTGCACTGAGCAGGACACAGAAATCCAGGCAGCAACCAACAGCAGAGTGGGGTTGACTGCAATTCAAAGAATCAGCTGCCAAGTAGACAACTCCCAGACAAATACATGATAAATACTTCTTTTCCAAATATATTGAGGAAGCTGCCCCTTGAAGTTGGAGACTTTGACACTGTTACATATGTACTAAGAATTGACCAAAAATCATAAAAGTGATAAGTAAGTCTTGATAGGTTTCCTTGACAACAGGGCTAAGGGAGTGAAATCACATAAGGAGGTGGTAACTCTTTTTAAAACTGTCCTGTTAATGTAGATTCATTTTCAGCAAGTCCTACTGAGCACATGCATTATGTCTTCCCTTGGGATTTTCCTGGCCTGTGCCTCTCAAGGATCCATACACACTGAACACTAATAACAGAAAAGGAAAATAGAACACACCAGATGAAGTTTTTAGACAATAGTAAACTGAGAGAATATGCAAAAGCCTCAAAAAACAAAACAGAAGAAAAATTACAAATGGCAGTCCTATGGATCCAAACAATAAAAAAAAAATCCAAATCTCAAGTTTACGAATTAATATACTTAGGGAATAAGCACACATTACAAAAGAGAAAATACTAAAATGAAAATTGCAGAGTAACGAACACTAAATCAGGTAAAAATTTAAAATACAAAAGGGTAGGAGCACCTGGATGGTTCAGTCAGTAGATCATGAGACTTTTGATTTCAGGGTCATGAGTTAAAGCCCCACATTGGGTGTGAAGCCTACTTAAAAAATAAAAATAAAACAAAATATGAAAGGATAACCATAGGCTAACTTCAAGTCCAGGGGCCCGGGGAGGGGGGGGAATATATATATATATATATATATATATATATATATGTATATGGACCCTATGATCAAAACAGGATACATTAGTAGGGTCCTTCATGGGAAAAGGGTGCTCTTAAATGTAAGTCTGGGCAGAATTCACTGTTAAATGAGGTCACAAAATTAAATGCTAGTTGAGTTCTATTAAAAAAAAAAGAGAGTTTCTCAGGGATTCTAGGAAAAGCTAAAACTCCCTGATACTTAGAAGTAGTTAAAAGTAGAGGAAAATGATCAAACCTCAAAACTCAAGACACACAAGAGCAAGGACTAAAGACATATAAAGGAATTTAGGGACATGAGTATCCATGGTTTAGTCAGGATTCAGATCCAGCTGAGGGGCTTGACTTGAATAATACACAGAAAAAGTCTCAAACATCAAAAAAGAAGAAAGATTAAATATGTATATAAAGTATAGATAGATCCTATTGTTACCGGAGCCCCAGGGTGCAAGAACACCTGGTCTGCAGCATCCCCAATAGACTAGGCTGGGCCTCTCACTGCTAATGAAATGTTAAGATGGAAAGGCCAGGGGTGGTGAAACAAGAAAGGATTTTATTTCAATGAGGCCAATCCCAGGAAGACAGCAGGGTAGTGTCCCAAGAACTGCTGAGAATACTTCTAAGTTTATTTAGGGAAAATGCAAGACAAAGCTTGGTAAACAACAAAAGTCAGGTTGATCCCTGTCTTGGGGTCAATCACGTGGGGTCTTGCTGACTTCTGGGCAGTCGTTATTGCCTACAGGAGTAGTTTTGGTTCCCATATCATGGGATATTTGCTAGCCATGTCCCCTACCTGAATTAACAGAGAAGCTGGAGGGGAAAACAAAGCCATTGAGAGGAACAGGTTGGGGATGCCTGGTTGGCTGAGTGGGTAGTGTATGTGAATCTTGTTCTTGAGGGCTTGAGTTCAAGCCCCACTTTGGGCATAGAGCTTACCTGAAAAATAAATAAAATATATTAAAAAGCTATTGTTTAAAAAAAAAAAAGAGGTATAAGTAGAAGGCAAGTTGGAGTTAGTCAGCTCAATGACTGGGTCCTCCTTCACTATTTGTTCTGTTTCTCTGGAGAACACTAACAAATCCAGCAATCATCCTTTCTGTTGTTTATGACTTCTTAAGTCAATCTCTCTCTCTCTTTCTCTGTCTCTCAGCTTATTTAATTATCCAATAATCCAGGGCTGCCCTGCTGCCCAGGCCAGATGATGAGCTGGACAGTAACAACTTGATCTTTGTCTTCCCTCTGCCAGTCTTTCTAGTTGTTGAGCAGCATCTCTCCTTCTACTGTGAACAGCTCAGATAAATCTTCAGCCTACAAAGTTTTGCATGATCCCTGGCCTGAGACACCTATGCTGACTCACTTTCCATTGGCTGGTTTTAGCACTCAAGATCTTGTGTCCTGAGAAACCGCACAGTCCCAGGAAAACTGGGATAGATGGTCATACTACCCAACACATTGTGTTCAAAGACCTCTCCTCATACAGAATCCTGATAAAGGGGGATCTCTGGGGCTCACATGTTGGGGTGTGAGAGCTGATGGGACTTCCTCAGCCACTGAAGAATCACCATCCACATTCTTGCAGCAGAGCCTAAATGGACAAAGTATTACCTCATAAGAAATATGCTAAGCTGGTGAGAACATGCTATTTCTCCTTCTGGGATCTGGTTTTGAATAGGATTATGGAATAAAAGAAGAAAGGGAAAGAATTTGTCCCAACACTCACAGTTAATTAGACAACCATACCAATTTAATTTTGTAATGAAACAGATATTTTCTGCAACTGAAAGACAAGTGGTGAGGCAAAGCATCTGCTTAATGATGTACAGAGCTGTAAGTCTGACTTTCGTGTTTAAAATGAAAGACAGCCACCTAGCCACAAAGTGTAATTCATTAACATCAAACTGGTCAGATTCCATTAATGTGAACTCCCACCAATGCAGAAATAAGATGGGTATTAGCTAAGCCTTGTTAATCACTTAGGTACGTGGGGATTTTCAACATAAAAGCATCTGTTTCTGCAGGATCTGATTACTAATTTAGCACAGAAAAGGCTGAAACTCAAGCACCTTCAGAGAGAAAAGGTAACCAGAAGCCATGAAATCTGTCCTTTGGAAGCCTGAACAATCCAAGAAATCCAAAGTAATACAGAATTTAGGGACACCAGGGTTGCTCAGTCAGTTATGCAATGAACTCTTGATTTTGGCTTATGTCATGATCTCATGGGATTGAGTTCCACATTGGGCTCCGTGCTCAGCAAAGAGTCTGCTTAAAGATTCTCTCTCTGCCCTTCCCCTTGTATGCATGCATGTGCTCTCTCGCTCTTTCTCTAAAATAAATAAATAAATGTGTAAAAAACAAAAACAAACATAAAACTCAGAATGTACTTGAAAGCTAAATACTGTGATGGGTGGGAAGCCTCTTTAAGGAGCAGGTGGACCTCCAAGTTCCCATTTCCTAGTCTGTGTAGTTAGACATTCCCCTTATGCTCTCTCCTGAGGAGACCAAATGCTTACTCTTTGGAGGAACTGAATCAGAGCCACCTTAGACTCAAGGACACTTCATACAGTGGAGTGCTGAGGCAGAGTGATTCATTGAAAGACTCTATAGAGAATTATTGAGAAGCCCAAGGCCCACTTCTCTTCACCTCCCCAGCCCTAGAGCACCAGCAGCCAGACTCATACAGCTAGGAGTCTTCCCTGAAAACCTGAACTCTAAAAGTAAGATCTACATATATTGATATTTCAGAATTCCAAAGGAAAACTCCAATGTGCCCAATAACCTCATGGCAAACCCAGCAGTCAGTCAGCCCTGACCTTGCATACAGAGCATAGAGAGCTTCCAAGCAGCATCTTCATACTTTACTGGAAGTATCAAAGACAGCCTATGATCACCAAGTATTTGAGGAAATCCTCTAACATTCAGGAGACCAAAACAAAAATATAAAATAAAGAATTCCTAAAACCAAACTCAGTGAAGGAGCAGAAGAAAAATTTAAAGAACAGAGAAAGACAAATGATTTTTTTTTTAATCTACAGAAGAGATGGAAAATAAAGCCAGGAAATCTCTGTGAAAGCAGAACAAAAATATATACAGATGGACAACAGGAAAGGAACAATAGGAAAATCAGAGAATCAGCCCAGGGGATTCCACATTCAGTTAATATAAATACCAGAAACAAAAATAGAGGGGACATTACTATTAAGGAAAATATAGGAACATTTCCCAGTGAAGGAGGGGGGTCATGGGAACCTCTGACTTACAGTTAGTCAGAAGTACAGGCAACAACCTGGATTCACCACTGAAGTCTGAAGAGGAGGGCAATCTATGGGACTGAGCCAGGAAGCTGTGGAATCTGACTCTTCCTCTGGCTAGATGGCATCAGAATTGAGTTGAACTATAGGATACCCAGCTGGTGTCAGAGAATGGCTCGGTGGTGTGGGGAAACCCTCTCACACATACTAGGATTGGGTCTTGGGCTCCACTCAAGAAAACTGATGGAGTTTCTATCCCAAAACATAGTCCCATGACTTGAAAGGAAGGAAGAGAAGATGCAGGCATGTATCATATGTGTTGGATTATATAGTCTGCTTACAGGACAGAATATCACCGGGCCCACATTTATTTTTAGCAGAAATCTGCAAGAGTCAAGTAGTAATGACTCTTTTAAATACATATGCACACTTAAATTTGCTAAAATTTTCACTGCATCCTAATATCTGCCTGACACTGAGACCAGTATTAGTTGCCATTAATGATTATATATTTTAATGAAATATTATTTTCAATTCTTTGCAAGTTTTCATAATATAGTATTTTTAAGAGTATATTTAAAAATAAATATCTCTTTATACATATTAAGTAAAAAGAACTGAATGTTTTAAGGAAAATGGAATAAATATCATATTTCATCAGAGAAGTGAAGAATATTCCTATGAATTAGGGCTGCAAACAAAGCATACTTTCTTATACACTCACTTGCTTTACCCTCCTGTTACAGTTTGAATTGTGTTCCCCCAAAATATGTGTTGAAGACCTAACTCCCTACACTGCAGAATGTGACCTTATTTGGAAATAGGGTCCTTGCAGATGTGATTAGCTAAGATCAGATCATCCGGGGTCCTTAATCCAATATGACTCTCTCCTTAAGAGGAAAACCAGGGGGATGCCTGGATGGCTCAGTCAATTACCACCAGGTCATTGAATGCCTGGGGCTACCAGAAGCTGAAAGGGCCAGGGAAGGACTCTCTTCCAGATGCTTGAGTGAGAACACAGACTGGCAACAGCTTGATTTTACATTTTTAGTCTCTAGAACTGTGGAAGAATAAATTCCTTCTGCTTAAAGCCCCCCATCTGTGATACTTTGTTATAACCACCCTAGGAAACTTCCTAACCCCTGCAATACCAGAACCACTTCAGAACATTTCTGAATAACAGAGATGGGAGAGGACAGCACAAAACTCCTTGCTCGAGTTCTACATTTGTCTCTTGGAATAAAGACTACCTTCTTTCACCACATATTTAATGATGACACAGCAGACTGCAGAAATCATTCTGACAGCATCAGTCACCAAAATGGTTCATGACCAGTTAGTTCAGGTGGACACCAGACTGCAGATTTTCTAGACTGTCAAGTGCTGTGCAAGCCACGATCCCACCAGAAAACTGGGTTCTCCGAGGAGGGCATTACATATCACAAGAGCAAGCTAAGGTCAAAGTGAGAGTTCTGAACATCTAAGAGGGAGAAGATTCCAGGTAAACCAGCTGGGGTTAAAATCCAAACAGAAGGGAATAAGCCAAAAGATCATTCAGAAAGTAGGGATGGGAGTACAGTCTTGGGCTCAGTACAAGCAAATAAATCTTCATAAGGAGCAGAATAGATGATGACAGTGTACTCTAGGACAGACATCAGCTGCTCTCTGCAGAGATGGATGTAGTAGGTCAAGGCAGAGAATAGGTATGGGTTGGTAAGGCCAGGCATCCAAGGGGGAGGCCCAATAGGAGCACAACCACCTGTGGCCTTAGGTTGCGTGGAGCCTCCTATCAGTGCTACCTTTGAGAATAATCACACCAATCAAAGTGAGATGAGCTTATCTATTTGAGTCAAGTACTTAAACCATAGCCTGGAGATTCTCTAAGAAAAAAAAATGTTGAGAGGAAGCAAGATGGCAGAGGAATAGCAGACTGAAATATCATTAGGTCCCAGGAGCTCAGCTAGATAGTTATCAAACCATTCTGAACTACAAATTCAACAGTGTATAGAAGAGAAGAAGACCAGCAATTCTGGGAACAGAAAATCGACCACTTTCTGAAAGGTAGGATGTACAGAGAAGTTAATCCAAAGTGACGGGAAGATAAACCGCGGGGTGCAGCAGAGGAGCACAACATTGAAACTTTTAGAAGTCTGCTCCACTGAGGGACATTGCTCCAGAGGCTAAGCAGGGTTGAAGCCCACACAGAGACTGTGTGGTCTCAGGACCCATGGGGTCACAAAAAGACCAGGGGTGTGTGGGTGTGGTAGTACTGCCAGGTGTTGGAGCGGGGAAGCTGGCTACAGAGATGGAGCCAAGGTGTGAGCTCTCAGCTCAGGTTTACCTTAAACCATGATCCAAGACACAGTTGGGCCACTACTCTTCGAGCAAGGACCCCACAAGTGGCATTTCTGGGGAGACTCACCTTCATCCTCTGAGAGGAAGGTGCAGGAGCATGTGGCAGAGATCTACTGGGTTTGGAGACTCCAAATGGGGCCACGCACAAGAGATAGAAACCCTCAGTCACAGGCCAGGGAGCATGGAGTGCCACCGGAGACCAAGAAGACCAGAGGGATTGACTGCTTTTCTCTGAGAGCACATTGAGGAGTGGGGCCCTAAGCTTTTGGCTACTCCAGGCTGGAGATTGGGAAGCTGCCATTTTATTCCTGTCCTCCAGAGCTCTATGGAAAGCATTCAGGGAACAAAAGCTCCAAGAGCAGAACTGAGCAGATTACTTAGCCTCGCCCCTGGAAAGGGTGGTACAATTCCGCCTGGGGCAAAGACATTTGAGAATCACTACAACAGGCCTCTCCCCAAAAGATCAGTAAGAACATCCAGCCAAGACCAAGTGCAACGAGAACGTGGAACTCCAGAGCTAGGGGAAAGCAACGCATAGAATTCATACCTTTTGTCCCGTGAATCATTAGTCTTGCATTCTTTAAAATTTTATTCCTTAAATTACAATTTCTTCTAATAGATCAAAATATATCCTAAATCTAGCACATGGTTTGTTTAGTCTCCAGCCTGATAACATTCTCTCCTCTTTCTTTTTTTCTTTTTCCAACCAACTTAACAATTCCTTTTTTAAGAATCATGTTTAAATTTTCATCTTTACAGTCCATTTCCACCCAATCACCGTGTTTACCCTTATTTTTGTGTGTGTATATATATATATAAGTCTTAAGTCTTTATTTCTTTAAAATATTGGGAGGTAGTTTCTTCTAAGACACCAGAATACACCCAAAATCAAGCGAGTGGCACTATTCTATTCACCAGTCATATATATATATATATATATTTTTTTTTTTTTTTTTAATTTCCCCCCTCACTCCCCCCAGCTTTGGGTCTCTTCTGATTAGGTTATCACATATTTTTCGGGGGTCTTTCCTATCCTTTTAATATTTTATTCTCTTGTTCATATATTCTTATCTGGATAAAATGACAAAGTGGGGGGCGCCTGGGTGGCTCAGTGGGTTAAGCCTCTGCCTTTGGCTCAGGTCATGATCCCAGGGTCCTGGGATCGAGCCCCGCATCGGGCTCTCTGCTCAGTAGGGAGCCTGCTTCCTCCTCTCTCTCTGCCTGCCTCTCTGCTTACTTGTGATCTCTGTCTGTCAAGTAAATAAATAAAATCTTTAAAAAAAAAATGACAAAGTGGAAAAACTCACTACAAAAGAAAAGAACAAGATGCAGTACCGATGGTTAGGGACTTAATCAATACAGAAATTAGTAATATGTCAGACCTAGAGTTCAGAATGACAATTATCAAGGTGCTAGCTGGGCTCAAAAAAGGCATGGAAGATATTAGGGAATCCCTTTCTGGAGAAATAAAAGAACTAAAATTTAACCAAGTTGAAATAAAAAAAAAATCTATTAATGAGGTCCAATCAAAAGTGGAGGCCCTTACTGCTAGGATAAATGAAGCAGGAGAGAGAATTAGTTATATAGAAGACCAAATGATGGAGGACAAGGAAGCTGAGCAAAAGAGAAACAACTACTGGACCACAAGGGGAGATTTTGAGATAAGTGATACCATAAGATGAAAATATTAGAACAATTAGGATCCCAGAAGAAGAAGAAAGAGGGGGGGGCAGAATTTATATTGGAGCAAATTATTGTAGAGAATTTCCCTCATATGGCAAGGGAACACACATCAAAATCCAGGAGGCACAGAGAACCTCCCTCAAAATCAATAAAAATAGGTCCACACCTCGTCATCTAAGAGTAAAACTTACAAGTCTTAGTGACAAAGAGAAAATCCTGAAAGCATCTCAGGACAAGAAATCTGTAACATACAATGGTAGAAATATTAGATAGGCAGCAGACCTATCCACAGGACCTAGCAGGCCAGAAAGAACTGGCATGATATATTCAGAGCACTAAGTGAGAAAAATATGCAGCCAAAAATACTACATCCAGCTAGGCTGTCAGTGAGAATAGAAGGAGAGATAAAAAGCTTCCAGGACAAACAAAAATTAAAAGAATTGGCAAACACCAAACCAGCCCTACAGGAAATATTGAAAAGGGTCCTCTAAGCAAAGAGAGAGCCTAAAAGTAATAGACCAGAAAGGAACAGAGACAATATACAGTAACAGTCACCTTACAGGCAATACAATGGCACTAAATTCATATCCTTCAAGAGTTACCCTGGGTGTAAATTAGCTAAATACATCAATCAAAAGACTCAGGGTATCAGAATGGATAAAAAATAAGACCCATCAATATGCCATCTACAAGGAACTCAGTTTAGACCCAAAGACACCTCCAGATTTAAAGTGAGGGGGTGGAAAGCCATTTACCATGCTAATAGAGATCAAAAGAAAGCTTTTTTTTTTTAATTTTTTTAATTGGTTAACTTAATTAACCAATTAATAACAAAATCAAGGAACAACATTGGGAATTCTACCAAACATTTAAGAAGAATTAATACCTAGTCTCCTGAGACTGTTCCAAAAAATAGAAATGGAAGGATAACTTCCAAACTCATTTTATGAGGCCAGCATTACCTTGATCCCAAAACCAGACAAAGACCCCATTAAAGAGAATTACAGACCAATACCCCTGATGAACACAGATGCAAAAATTCTCACCAAAATACTAGCCCATAGAATCCAACAGTACATTAAAAGGATTATTCACCACGACCAAGTGGGATTTATTCCAGGGCTGCAAGGTTGGTTCAACATCCACAAATTAATCAATGTGATACACTACATTAAGAAAGAACAGGAACCATATGCTACTCTCAATAGATGCTGAAATAGCATTTGACAAAGTACAGCATCCTTTCTTGATAAAAACTCTTCAAAGTGAATGTCTATGCTACCTAAAGCAATCTACACATTTAATGGAATCCCTATCAAAATCCCATCCAGTTTTTTCAGAGAAATAGAACAAATAATCCTAAAGTGCATATGGAATCAGAAAGACCTCGAATAGCCAAAGGAAACTTGAAAAAGAAAGCCAAAGTTGGCGGCATCACAATTCCAGACTTCAAGCTCTATTACAAAGCTGTCATCATCAAGACAGTATGGTACTGGCACAAGAACAGACACATATATCAATGGAACAGAATAGAGAGCCCAGAAATAGACCCTCAACTCTATGGTCAACTAATCTTTGACAAAGCAGGAAGGAATGTCCAATAGAAAAAAAGACAGCCTCTACAACAAATGGTGCTGGGAAAATTGGACAGCCACATGCAGAAAAATGAAAATTGGACCATTTCTTTATACCACACATGAAAATAGACTCAAAATGGATGAAGGACCTCAATGTAAGAAAGGAATCCATCAAAATCCTTGAGGAGAACACAGGCAGCAACCTCTTTGACCTCAGCTGCAGCAACTTCTTCCTAGGAACATCACCAAAGGCAAAAGAACCAAGGGCAAAAATGAACTATCGGGATTTCATCAAGATCAAAAGCTTTTGCACAGCAAAGGAAACAGTCAACAAAACCAAAAGACAACTGACAGAATGGGAGAAGATATATGCAAATGACATATCAGATAAAGGGCTAGTATCCAAAATCTATAAAGAGCTTAGCAAACTCAACACCCAAAGAACAAATAATCCAATCAAGAAATGGGCAGAGGACATGAACAGACATTTCTGCCAAGAAGACATCCAGATGGCCAACAGACACATGAAAAAATGCTCCACATCACTCGGCATCAGGGAAATACAAATAAAAACCACAATGAGATACCACCTCACACCAGTCAGAATGGCTAAAATTAACAAGTCAGGAAATGACAGATGCTGGCGAGGATGTGGAGAAAGGGGAACCCTCCTACACTGTCCGTGGGAATGCAGGCTGGTGCAACCACTCTGGAAAACAGTGTGGAGGTTCCTCAAAAAGTTGAAAATAGAGCTACCCTATGACCCAGCGATTGCACTACTGGGTATATACCATAATGATACAAACGTGGTGCTCTGAAGGGGCACGTGCACCTGAATGTTTATAGCAGCAATGTTCACAATAGCCAAACTATGGAAAGAACCTAGATGTCCATCAACAGATGAATGGATAAAGAAGATGTGGTATATATATACAATGGAATACTATGCAGCCATCAAAAGAAAGGAACTCTTGCCATTTGCGATGATGTGGATGGAACTAGAGGGTATTATGCTTAGCGAAATAAGTCAATCGGAGAAAGACAACTATCATATGATCTCCCCGATATGAGGAAGTGGAGATGCAACATGGGGGGCTTGAGGGGTAGGAAAAGAAAAAATGAAAGAAGATGGAATCGGGAAGGGAGACAAACCATAAAAGACCAAATCTCAAAAAACAGATTGAGGGTTGCTGGGGGAAGGGGGGTCGGGAGAGGGCGGTGGGGATATGGACATTGGGGAGGGTATATGCTATGGTGAGTGCTGTGACATGTGTAAACCTGGCGATTCACAGACCTGTACCCCTGGGGATAAAAATACATTATATGTTTATAAGAAAATTTAAAAATTTAAAAAAAAAAAACCTCTTCAAAGTGTAGGTATAGAGGGCACATACCTCAATATCATCAAAGCCATCCAAGGAAAACCCACAGCAAATATAACTTTCAATGGGGAAAAACTGAGAGCTTTTCCCCTAAGGTCAGGAACACAGCAGGCATGTCCACTATCACCACTGCTATTCAACATAGTACTAGAAGTCCTAGCCTCAACAATCAGACAACAAAAAGAAATTAAAGGCATCCAAATCAGCAAAGAAGAAGTCAAACTCTCACTCTTTGCAGACGATAGGATACTTTATGTGGAAAACACAAAAAGAAAAAAAAAAAAAGAAAACACAAAAGACTCCACTCCAAAACTGCTAGAACTTGTACAGGAATTCAGTAAAGTGTCAGGATATAAAATCAATGCACAGAAATCAGTTGCATTTCTATACACCAACAGTAAGACAGAAGAAAGAGAAATGAAGGAGTTGATCCCATTTACAATTGCACTCAGAATTAACCTAACCAAAGAGGCAAAGAATCTGTACTCAGAGAACTATAAAGTACTCATGAAAGAAATTGAGGAAGACACAAAGAAATGGAAAAATGTTCCATGCTCCTGGATTGGAAGAACAAATATTGTGAAAATGTCTATGCTACCTAAAGCAATCTACACGTTTAATGCAATCCCTATCAAAATGCCATCAATTTTTTTTCAAGGAAATGGAACAAATAATCCTAAAACTTACAAGGAACCAGAAAAGACCTCGAATAGCTGGAGGAATACTGAAAAAGAAAGCCAAAGTTGGCAGCATCACAATTCCAGACTTCAAGCTCTATTACAAAGCTGTCATCATCAAGACAGTATTGTACTGGCACAAAAACAGACACATGGATCTATGGAACAGAATAGAGAGCTCAGAAATGGGCCCTCAACTCTATGGTCAACTAATCTTTGACAAAGCTGGAAAGAATGTCCAATGGAAAAAAGATGGTCTCTTCTACAAATGGTATTGGGAAAATTGGGCCGCCACATGCCAAAGAATGAAACTGGACCTTTTCCTTACACCACACACAAAAATAGACTCAAAATGGATGAAAGATCTCAATGTGAGACACGAATCCATCAAAATCCTTGAAGAGAACACAGGCAGCAACCTCTTCAACCTCAGCTGCAGCAACTTCTTCCTTCACCAAAGGCAAGGGAAGCAAGGCCAAACATGAACTATTGGGACTTCATCAAGATCAAAAGCTTTTGCACAGCAAAGGAAACATTCAACAAAACCAAAAGACAACTGACAGAATGGGAGAAGATATTTGTAAATGACATATCAGATAAAGGGCTAGTATCCAAAATCTATAAAAACTTCTCAAACTCAACCCCGAAAGAACAAATAATCCAATTACGAAATGGGCAGAGGACATGAACAGACATTTCTGCCAAGAAGACATCCAGATGGCCAACAGACACATGAAAAAGTGCTCCACATCACTCGGCATCAGGGAAATACAAACCAAAATCACAATGAGATACCACCTCACATGAGTCAGAATGGCTAAAATTAACAAGTCAGGAAATGACGAGATGCTGGCGAGGATGCAGAGAAATGGGAACCCTCCTCCTACAGTGTTGGTGGGAATGTGAGCTGGTGCAGCCACTCTGGAAAACAGTGTGGAGTTTCCTCAAAAAGTTGAATTTAGAGCTACCCTATATCCCAGCAATTGCACTACTAGGTATTTACCCTAACGATACAAATGTAGTGATCCAAGGGGGCTTATGTCCTTGAATGTTTATAGCAGCAATGTCCACAATAGCCAAACTATGGAAAGAACCTAGATGTCCATCGACAGATGAATGGATAAAGAAGATGTGGTAGGGACGCCTGGGTGGCTCAGTCGGTTAAGCAGCTGCCTTCGGCTCAGGTCATGATCCCAGCGTCCTGGGATCGAGTCCCATATCAGGCTCCTTGCTCGGCAGGGAGCCTGCTTCTCCCTCTGCCTCTGCCTGCCACTCTGCCTGCCTGTGCTCCCTCTCTCGCTCTCTCTTTCTCTCTCTGACAAATAAATAAATAAAATCTTTAAAAAAAAAAAAAAAAAAGATGTGGTATACACACACACACACACACACACACACACACACACACACACAGAGGAATACTATGCAGCCATTAAAAGTAAAGAAATCTTGCCATTTGCAATGATGTGGATGGAACTAGAGGGTATTATGCTGAGCAATATAAGTCAATCAGAGAAAGACAATTATCATATGATCTCCCTGATATGAGAAATTTGAGAGGCAAAAATGAGGGTTTTGAGGGGGAGGGAAGGAAAAAAAGAAACAAGATGGGATTAGGAGGGATCCAAACTGTAAGACACTCTTAATCTCACAAACAAACTGAGGGTTGCTGGGGGTGGGGGTGTAAGGAAGATGGTGGTTGGGTCATGGACATTGGGGAGGGTAGGTGCTATGGTGAGTCTTGTGAAATGTGTAAGTCTGATGATGCAAAAAGCTGTACCCCTGGGACAAATAATACTTTATGAATAAAAATAATTTTAAAAATTTTTTAAAATGTTGTGTTGTCAATAGTAGGAAATAACACCTTAGGCCCATAAATGCCATGTTGTTTGGGAAATTGAGGTTTTAATTGCCCATTGGTAGCCTAGCCTTGCTTTTTATCTCACAATTTGTGCATTAATGTCCTTTCATTTGTGTTGTGTCAAAACTGTCCTCACTGCATTGTGTTTGTTATGCTTTCTCTTTTTTCATAGATCACATACTTTTTCATTAGGGGATTAAAATTTGTATCTTTATTTTCCATCATGTTCAATCAGTTATAAGTCTCCTAAATCATTTTTTCTCCTATATATACAAAGGCATATCAGTACTAAAAAGCTAATTAATTTGGACTTTTATCTTCTGCTGTTTTCCTGTCCCTTTTAGTATAAGAGCTGGAGCACATAATTTGCTAGTCACTTTTACAATAAGCACTGATTTTCACTTTTAAGTAGTTATTGATCTGAATAATCAACCATAGGATAATCATTAAGAAAATTAAACAGTTCCCCGTGATGGAAGATTAGTCACCACTAAGCATGATACTTCAATATAATTCTTCACATCTTGGGGAAAGACTTGCCATAGGATAATAGAAAAATCAGAATATAAAACACAAGATAGTATTGTTCATATATATATATGTATATATATATATACATATATGTATATATATATGTATATATATATATACATATATGTATATATATATTTACATATATATATATATAACTATGTATTAAAACCTAGGTAGTATTTCCTTCTCTTGTTCATCCTTTCTGAGCTTTTCAAAATTCCAATAATGAACACATGATGTTGCATTCAAAATAGCTGAACAGGGGAGAGGAGTCAAGATGGTGAAGGAGTAGCAGACTGAGATGACATCAGGTAGCAGGAGTTCAGCTAGATAGGTATCAAACCATTCTGAACGCCTACAAACCCAACAGGAGATTGAAGAGAAGAAGAGCAGCAATTTTAGAAACAGAAAATTGACCACTTTCTGAAAGGCAGGACGTACGGAGAAGTGAATCTGAAGTGACGGGAAGACAGACTGCAGGGGGAGGGGCTGGCTCCTGGCAAGCGGTGGAGCAACAGAGCACAAAATCCGAACTTTTAGAAGCCTGCTCCACTGAGGGACATCGCTCCAGAGGCTAAGTAATCTGCTCAGTTGGAGCTCTTGTGGGGACAGTGTGGTCTCAGGTCCTGCAGGGTCAAAGAAGGATCGGGGGTGTCTAAGTGTTGCAGAGCTCGCAGGTATCAGAGCAGGGAAGCCTAAAACAGAGACGGAGCCAAGGAGTTTGCTCTCAGCTTGGCGTTACCTTAAACTGTGATCCGCGGCACAGTCAGACCACTGCTCTTTAAGCAGGGACCCCACAAGTGGTAGATCTGGGGAGACCCTCCTTCCTCCTCTGGAGGCAGGAATCTGCTGGGTTTGGAGACTCCAAACGGGGTTGTGCGCCAGAGACGGAAATGCTCAGTCACAGGCTGGGTGAGTTCAGAGCACGGCCAGAGACCAGGAAGACGGGAGTGATTAACTGCTTTTCTCCAAGGGCACAGTGAGGAGTGGGGCCCAAGCTCTTGGCTCCTCTGGGCCGGAGATTGGGAGGGTGCCATTTTCATTCCCATCCTTAGAGTTCTACGGAAAGCATTCAGGGCACAAAAGCTCCGGAGAGTGAGCCCAAGCAGATTACTTAGCCCAGCCCCTGGCAAGGGCAGTGCAATTCTGCCTCGGGCAAAGACATTTGAGAATCAGTATAGCAGGCCCCTCCCCCAGAAGATCAGCAAGAACATCCAACCAAGGCCAAGCTCACTGATCAAGGAGAACAGCGGAATTCCAGAGAAGGGAAAGCAGAGGATAGAATTCATGGATTTCTCTCCATGATTCTTTAGTCTTGCAAAGTTAATTAAATTTTTTAATTTCATTTTTTCTTATTCTAGTTTTTTTTAAACTTTTCCTCTTTCCAGTTTTAACGTTTTTTAAGTAGTTTATCTTAACAGTACCTTTCCTTAAAAAATCTTTTTAAACATTCATTATTATAGTCATATTTTATCCTTCATCATATCTAACTTTATTTTTTGTATACATATAGGGTTTTTTCCTCTAAAAAATTTTGGGATACAATCTCCTCTAATAGATCAAAATAGACCCTAAATCCAGCACAGGGCTTTATTCTAGTCTCCAGCCTGAGCAAATTCTCTCCACTTTCTTTTTCTTTCTTTTTCAAACCAACTTATTTTATCAATTCCTTTTTTAGAATTTTTTTTTTTTTTGAAATTTCATCTTTACGGTCATATTCCATCCCTTCATTGTGTTAACCCTTATTTTTGTATATATATAAGGAATCAGGAGGGACACAAACCATAATAGACTCTTAATCTCACAAAACAAACTGAGGGTTGCTACAGGGAGGGAGGTAAGAAGAGGGTGGTTGGGGGGACGCCTGGGTGGCTCAATTGGTTAAGCAGCTGCCTTTGGCTTGGGTCATGATCCCAGCGTCCTGGGATCAAGTCCCGCATCGGGCTCCTTGCTCGGCAGGGAGCCTGTTTCTCCCTCTGCCTCTGCCTGCCACTCTGTCTGCCTGTGCTTGCTCTCTCGCTCTCTCCGACAAATAAATAAATAAAAAATAAATAAAAATTAAAAAAAAAAGAAGAGGGTGGTTGGGTTATGGACATTGGAGAGGGTATGTGCTATGGTGAATTCTGTGAAGTGTGTAAGCCTGACGATTCACAGAACTGTACCTCTGGGGCAAGTAATAAATTATATGTTAATAAACAAAAAATTTAAAAGAATATTTGAGCAATTTTTGTCAATAAAAAAAGAATGGAAAACAAAAAAATCTTTATGTTTGTACCTAAGTAACACAACAACATCCACACATGGCACGAGGCCTCTCAGGAAGGTATATCCAAAGCAACACTGGAGGAGAGTCTTGCAAATGGATATAAAAGGCCAATTAGTTAGTATTTCAGGCCTTGCAGGCCAGACGGTCTCTGTGATAACTCCTCAGCTCTGCTGATGTAGCACAATAGCCATTGGCAATGTGTAAAGCAATAGGTACATCTGTGTGCCAATAAACCTTTATTTACAAAAGCAGGTAGTAGTTTGCTGACACTGCCATACAACAGTGTTCCACAAACTTTAAAGTGCATATGGATCACCTGGAGTTTTAGGTGAAAAACAGATTTTGATTCAGTAGGTGTACAGTGGAGCCTGAGAGTGCATTTTTTTTTAAAAGATTTTTTTTATTTTTTAATTTTTTGACAGAGAGAGAGGGAACGAGAAAGCACAAGCAGGGTGAACAGCAGAGGAAGAGGGAGAAACAGGCTCCCCATTAAGCAGGGATCCTAACGCAGGACTCAATCCCAGGGTCCTGGGATCATGACCTGAGCTGAAGGCAGATGCCTAACCAAATGAACCACCAAGGTGCCCTGAGAGTCTGCATTTCTAACTAGCTTCCAGGTGATGCCACTCTTACTGGTCTGAGGATAGCACCTTCAGTAGCAAGACAGAGCATCCATTTTTTTAGCCACGTAATATATAGGTGAGAGACTCATGAGACAGACCTCATTGGGAGCAAAAAATACGTTGTGGTTACCCACAACACATTGGCATTATAGTAATCACATTTTGCTTAATTTCTTTTTTATTTTATGCCTTATTTCATAAAAACAAAATTTTGGACATTAAGTGGGAGATAGATAACTTTAAATACTTAGAAATAGTTTACCGAAACCCAATGACTAGTTGATTTTGATACACATAAAACTTTATTTATCCACTCAATAAGCATTTATTACATCTGGACACTAGGTTGCTGACTGTTTGAAATATAGAGATAAAGTGCTGCCTTCAAGGAACTCATAATCAAATGGGAGAAGCAAGCACATAAAAAAGCAAGCACATAAAAAAAATTGCTTTCATTAAAAAAAAAAAAAGGATAATCCAAAAT
This sequence comes from Mellivora capensis, assembly GCA_004024625.1. Lineage (NCBI taxonomy): Eukaryota > Metazoa > Chordata > Mammalia > Carnivora > Mustelidae > Mellivora > Mellivora capensis. The sequence continues at coordinate 29,771 of PISX010021686.1, forward strand.
AGTTTTGCCTACAAGCACTGAGACCCTTTTACAAAGAGATGTCATTGCCCAGTGCTGATAATCAAGCCGCTTATCAAACTGTATCAAACTGGATACATCCAATTTCTAACAAGTCTCAATAGCTACTTCTGTAAATAATCCTTTAAACCTTGTTAATTTAAGAGCATGTGATGGATGGAACCCAGATTTCCCCAGGATTCATCATTTGGGGTACTAATGAGTTCACAGTAACTGAAATAATTCAATTATTGACTTCTCCACTTAGATGACCAAGGGACATCCCAACTCGATATGGCCAAAACCAAACTCCCAAAAGCCCTGAATCTGCACCAGCACCACCATTCTATCTTATTTGATAGTAAATACATGCTTCTTATTGTCCAAGTCAACCATCCTTGATGCCTCCCTCAACACAACAAATCTTGGTGACATTGCTTGCAAAATTTATCCAGAATCTAACTACTTCTTACCACTTCCAGGACTACCATCTGGTCCAAGCTCTCATCTGCATTACTGGATACATAATCTTGGCTGGCGTTCCAGTTTCTGGAATGCTGTTCTCAACACAGAAACTCAAGAGATCTTTTAAAACTTAAATGTAATCGTTTCATTCCCTTTTCAAAACTCCACAGTATCGTCCCATTTCTTTTTTCTTTTTTTAAAAGATTTTATTTATTTATTTGACAGACAGAGATACAAGTAGGCAGAGAGGCAGGCAGAGAGAGAGAGGGAAGCATGCTCCCCACTGAGCAGAGAGCCCGATTCGGGGCTCGATCCCAGGACCCTAAGATCATGACCTGAGCCGAAGGCAGAGGCTTAACCCACTGAGCCACCCTGAGCCGAAGGCAGAGGCTTAACCCACTGAGCCACCCAGGTGCCCCTTATCATCCCATTTCACTCAGAGTAAATCCTTACAAAGGTCTAGGAGGCCAGGGTCATCTAGACCCAGATCATTATTCTGACCTCAAGCTATTTCTCCCCCTTGTTTATTCCCTTCCAGCCACACTGGCCTCATTGGCATTGTCAGAACATGCCAACCACCTTCCCACCTTAGGACCATTGCTCTAGCTATACCAGCGTCCTGAAATGCCTTTTCCTCAGATATCTGCTGACCTAACTCCCTCACCTCCTTCAATTCTTTGTTTAGATATCACCCTCTTAATGAGGCTTAGTCGGACCACCTTTGTTCCCCACACCCACCCTCTTAACCTCACCTATTCTGCTTCTTTTAAAAAAAAAAAATTCTATAGCATGTATCACTTCCTGACACACACACAGATAACTTACTTATGTGTTAGACCCCTCTTTATTGTATTAGTCGGCTTGGGCTGCCATAACATAATATACCAGACACTGGGGGATCTAAGCAACAGGAATTTAGTTCTCACAGTTCTGGAGGGTGGGAATTCCAAGATCAAGATGCTGGCCAATGCGATTCCCTGGTGAGGGTTTTCTTCCTGACTTGCAGCTTGCAGACAGTCGCTGTTTCATTGTGTCCTCACATGGTAGAAAGAGAGGAAGCCAGCTCTCTGGAGTCTCTTCTTTTTTTTTTAAATGTATTTATTTGACAGAGATCACAAGTAGGCGGAGAGGCAGGCAGAGAGAGGGGGGAAGCAGGCTCCCTGCTGAGCAGAGAGCCCAATGCGGGGCTCCATCCCAGGACCTTTTTTTTTTTTTTTTTTTTTTCTAAACAGGGGGAGCAGCAGATGGAGAGAAGTAGGTTCTCTGTTGATCAGGGAGCCCAACGTGGGGCTTGATCCCAGGGCCCTGGGATCATGACCTGAGCTGAAGGCAGATGCTTAAGCAACTGAGCCACCCAGGTGCCCCTGGAGTCTCTTCTTAAAGGGCACAACCACCACCATGAGGGCCCCACCCTCATGCCCTCATCTGAACCTAATTATCTCCCAAAGGCCCCGTCTCCAAATATCATCACATTGGGGGTTAAGGCTTCAACATATACATTTTAGGGAGAAACGGTTCAGTTCATAGCAGGCATCGTCTACTTCTCCTCACTTTGTGTAAACTCCACAAGAACAGGAAACTTTGTTTTGTTCACTGTTGTATCTCCAGCCCCAAGAAGACTGTCTCACACAGGTTTGTTAATGACTGAATGAGTTCTCTCTATCCCACCAATATTATAGGACCTCCTGTATCCCTCAAAGTCCTGCCCAGTAATTTGGGGGAGTGCCCAGGCATACCTCCACTCAGTGCATGAGTAGCTCTCTCTGCTCTTTGCCCTGTTGATGGCTGTGTTCATGATGATTCTTGAAGGAATCCCCCACCACACCTGCAGCCAGTCCCACAACCACTATAACCCGCCCATACCTGTGAAGAATGAAGCCTCTCGAAGCTCCAAAGCAACAAAGTTTTGCTGCATTTCCTGCAGCCCTTACTGAGCTGAATATTGTGTTCTGGAAGCCACAGAAAGAGTGCTCATCTTTCTCACTGTGGTCATGCATGGTCACTGAGGCACCACCACAGGCTGTGGGCAACTGGCCCTGCAGACTCCCCAACTGGGTCAGAAATGTCTGAAGTCTACCAACAGACACAACTTCAGGTTCTTCATGTCCAAGACAGTGCTTCCAAGCTGTGCTGATGGATGAAGTGGACATGTTCTCAGGGTGTTGAGTGCTGCTGCTATAGGTTCTAGCCATTACCGTGGCAGCCAAAATGTTAAGGTTAAGTGAAAAAGCATGTACCCAACAAGCTATAGCTAATTTAAAGTACACAAGGTACTTGTAGTTCCTTGAAAAAAAAGGCACTAAATGAATAAATGTTCCTGTTATACATTATTCAGAGGCAATTTGAATACACATCTTGTTATACATTATTCAAATGCAATTTTTCACAATAACAAATAAATACACCACCCCAGTCACAAAGGATATATCAATATTGGATGAAGTTCATTCACAATATTTTATTTAGAAACAATTTAAGAATCAAAGTCTTTCTATTACTTTTATAAATGTAAATCTGGTGACTTTCTTTCTTTGTTGAACTAATTTATGTTCCCTTTTCCTCAAACCAATCTAACTGCCATGTTTCTGTTTTCGTCGGAGGCAGGGTAAGCACCTCAGACAGGGACTCAAGCATCTCGGCCCTGGTAACAGTGGCCCCATGTGATCATGGGCACAGTTGCTATTTCTCAACTTCCTTGTTGATAAAATAAAATGGTTGGAACAGATCAACTCTAATACCTTCTCTAGCAGTATATTTTCATGATTCCATGTCTTCAGAAGAAGCAACACAATGTTAAAGGTTGGAAGTGACCCACTGTTAGTGGACATTTAAACTCAACATCAAGTAGTAAATTGCAATTGCCATTCATCTTTAAAAAACATAAAAAATTACTTATTTCTATGCATTGTTTAAAATTTCTGCATACATGATTGGACAATAGCCTTTTGAGGTAGTCTAGATTCACATAACTATTCTAGTTTTACAGATTCATTCATTTGATCAGGTGGTTGGTCA
>PISX010021687.1:0-33150 GCA_004024625.1 Mellivora capensis
ACCCAGTAGTGCCATTGCTGGGTCATAGGGTAGTTCTATTTTCAACTTTTTGAGGAACCTCCACGCTGTTTTCCAGAGCGGTTGCACTGAGCTGGTGGGTTTTAAGGAGGGCACTTGTAATGATGAGTACTGAGTGTTATAGGTAAGGGGTGAGTCATTAAATTCTACTGAAGCCAATATTGCACCATATATTAACTAATTAGATTTATCTATTTATTTGCTTATGTAAGTTTTTATTTATTTGAGAGAGAGTGAACAAGTGGGGGATCAGTGGGAGAGGGACAAGCAGACTCCCCATTGAGCAGGAAGCCAATCCCAGGACCCTGTGATGATGACCTGAGCGAAAGGCAGACACTTAACTGACTGAGCCACCCAAGGCCCTGTTAACTAACTAGAATTTAAGTAAAAATTTGGAAAGAAAAAACAAAAAATCAATTCAGTGGATTGTTGCTTCACATTTTAAAAATTAAGTGTATTAGGGACTAGACTAGATTGTATTAGATTGAATCACATATAATAAAAGTAAATTATGTTGTAACATTTTTACTTGATTTTAATTTAATAAATACTTATTGAACATTTGCTATGTATCAAAGACTGTTTTACATTACAGGAAATATAGTAGTGAATATAAAATACAAACATCATATGTTTTTAAAAGGTGGATTGGAGGAGGAAAATATTTTTAATTTAATAGTATATATTATACTAAAATAAGCAATTTGGTACTATATCACATGTTAGACAAATAAGAGGGGAAAAAAGTCTGTAATTCCTGTCTAGTCTTGTGTGGACAGATTTTATGGGGACTCTTGTGAAAGTGTGACCTCCTCTAATTTACCAGTTCACTGACATACATGTGATGATATCTGTACCATTCCAGAAATCTAAGGAACAGAAATCTAAGTTTTCTAGGCAGTGATCAGTAGCAACATGAATGGGAGGCCAAATTAAAGCTAAGAGCAAACAAAAAAGTGATTATAGTGTGTTTTTATTCCCCAGAGCTTATATAAAAAAACCTCCCCCCTCCAAAATGTACAGGTAGCTTTATACAGATTGTTCATGAAGATGAAAATGCAGAGAGTTTACATCACATCATAGAATGGAAAGCTATAATCACTGTTGTTAAAAATTCTCCTACCACTCCACAATGAAGAATTTTCTGCTGACCACATTTATCTTTAAGCTGCAGATCCCTGGCATGGTGCCTGAGCTCTCTCTTTCCACAATCCCATATTCTCTTTTCTGGTACTCCATCATCACATCCCTATTTATTTCTTATACAGGACAGTGTTGATTTTCCTGTCTTCAACTTCTTATTTTCAACTTCTTACCTCAGAGCTGATAGTACATAAACATTAAGACCCATTCCAATCTATTACTCTACTTCCCTTTGCTAGAAAGGGTTTTTTCCTTCCCGCTTAGGGTAAGGTCAAATTGGGGGTCTTGATATGCTAATAGGAGTCCTATTATTGACCCCTAAACTTAGGAAGGGAGTAAAGCAGGCCCAATTTGCTTCATGTCCAAGTATCCCCCAGGAGTAGAGGCAGGAGATGTGAGGGTGTTTTTCTCACTTCAAATGTCTCTAGCAACCTATTAGATAGCCAATAGCTAAGTGGACCGGGGGATTAAATATAATAATACATGTTTTTTTCCTATTCTAAATTTTGTTGTAAATATGCTTATTATAGGTAGCAATGCTACTCACCTATTTCTGAGAGAGCACTAATATTGAGATAGAAATATACAGCACAGCTTCCCATTCCCACACAGAGAAGAGATCATTAACTGAATCGCTCCCTGTAACCCACTTCCTCCACACTCAAAATTTTTCTCAACCGAGCCCTAAGGCAGCTAACTGCCCATCAATCCGTATTGAAACAAGAATTCTATTGCACTATTATTGGTCATGGCAAAAACACTCCCAGAAAGTTGTGTTTTTGCCAGTTTTTACAAATAAATTTGCATTCCCATAAAGATAATTGCTGACTGAAAAGGCAATGTCCAATCTAATTCTTTCAAATTTCTGTAGGCATCATTTTCAGCCTTAGAAAGAATTAACTAAACATATGTAGCTAGAGAAAAATGTATATTTAGACAAACACAAAGATTCCTTTTAAAGAACAAATATTTCTTTCTAGTCTATTTCTTTAAAAAAAAAAGGTACAGGTCTGGAAGCAATTTAGTAAATTTACAGCATGTAAATGATAATTAACTTTGGACAGAAATCATTTGTTTTCTTGAAATGAGGTAGATAAACTCAAGGGCAAGATCAGATTCAAATCTTAATTCCAGAGTTAAGTGAGACAGAAAGAGACCTAGTATGCAATGCCAACTATAAATATATGCTAGGCTGCTTGAATTGTTGTCACTGTCCACGGGACCATTTTGCAGTAATAAAATCTACACATGGGGTGCCTGGGTGGCTCAGTGGGTTAAGCCTCTGCCTTCAGCTCAGGTCATGATCTCAGGGTCCTGGGATCAAGCCCCGCATCAGGCTCTCTGCTCAGCAGGGAGCCTGCTCCCTCCTCTTTCTCTCTGCCTGCCTCTCTGCCTACTTGTGATCTCTCTCTGTCAAATAAATAAAATATTTTAAAATAAATAAATAAATAAATAAATAAATAAAATCTACACATTTATGGCTTTGACTACACAGAGATTTTATGAATGTGATTATTTTAATTCAATCTGTTCAGCATATTTTTATGAGAGGAATTAGAATTTATATACCACAAGTTCCAAGCCTAAAAATGTAATATCAAATTCAATTAAAGTTTGTTAATGAGTATTAGTGAAATTTCCTTAATTAAAAATAACACTGATCATGGAGTAAAATGGATGAACTGAAGGGAATTAAAATTCTGCTTTAAAAAACAAAACAAGGGGCGCCTGGGTGCCTCAGTTGGTTAAGCGACTGCCTTCTGCTCAGGTCATGATCCTGGAGTCCTGGAATCGAGTCCCACATGGGGCTCCCTGCTCAGCAGAGAGTCTGCTTCTCCCGCTGACCTCTCTCCTCTCATGCTCTCTCTCTCTCTCAAATAAATAAATAAAATCTTAAAAAACAAAAACAAAACAGTGCTTTAGAAAGTCCACTCTATTTAGACTCCCTTCTGGGAGGATCTTCTGCTCACAGCTTTTGCTGAGTGAATAGTAGACCTTATGCCTCCCCTCTTTACCCCACAGATGGCTAGACAGGGTCAACAAGTAATTTTAAGGTAAGACATAATTAGGTCCACCAGAAGTCTAGATCATTATTTGGTGTAAAATATCTACACAGAAAGAGCACAGCCAAGACGATCAAGCTTATCTTGGAAAGCTAAAAATAATGGATATGGCAGAAAATGCCAGTTGGTGGGGAGCTGTGCAGCTGGAAGATCAGGTGGACCTAAAGGTTAGAACAGCCATTTTGGACCATGAGTAAGATAAGTAACCAAAGGTAAATTTTGGGAGAGAGAGAAAACACACAAAAGCATAGAGAAAAGCAGGTAACTGAGCAGCATCTAAATTTGAATAGTTTCATCTTCCTACCTATCAAGCAGTCTGAGATCATTGACTTTTCTGGGGACATCTCTCAAGGATGAGGTTTTGAAAATTATGTCTGTGCAAAAACATACCTGTGTTAGATCAGGTTCAAGGCATTTGTCACCACTGGGGACCGCATGGCCACGTCAATCTGGGTGCTAAACATCCAGTGTTCCCAGGAGGCAGCTGCAGCCATCTATGGAGACATCATTCTGGCTACACTTTTCATTGTCCCCTTTCTATCATATTTTTATACTTATCCATCTCCTAAACTTAGAACTTGGCCAGGAGGGGGTCAAAAGTAAAATTCCTTTCTCCTATTCTGGGCCGCCATCTTCTCATGTCCCCTTAACACACTGCCTTATCAGATAAACATCACCACACTCACTCTTTTCACTCAGCCCAAATACATCATTAAATCATTCCCACCTTAACTCTTACAGCACTGTGTCTTCCTAGTTAAGACTTTTTTTTTCTTCCCTTCTCAGCTAAAGCATTTTGTAAGCCTTTAGATGTGTCTGTATATCACATCTCTCATGTAAGTGAATGAATGTGTAAGCAGATGACTGCCAAATCTTAACCTCTAGTCCGTATCTCTCATCTACTTAACATATATTTCTTACTCTCTACTAAACATCTCCATTTGGAGGTCTCACAGCGTCTCAACTCCACATGCTCAAAACAGAATTATCTTTATCTCCAAATCTTTGTTTTCATATCCAGTATCTTATTTAATACCAACCTATCAACCCATTCTCTGAATTTGGAAATCTAGGAGTCATCCTAAAACAATCACCCAATTCCACACATTGCTTGCTAAGTCTTGTCAACTTCACCGTATTAATTAAACTCCACCAACTCTCTCCATGCCTTGTTTTCTACCTGATGCAATCTTCAGTAATGCCCTCTGGCCTCCATCTGACTGGTGCAATGTTTTCTAACCTGGATCTCTCTGGTTCCTGCTTTATTCCTTTTGAAGACATCCTTGAAACAGCCTTCAGGTGATCCTTGTTTGTCACTTTTCTACTAAAAATGATTCAGTGGTTCTCATTTGCATGACCTTCTGGATAGATTCCCTTCCTAACTCAAGATTTTCATCTTTGATTTCCAACATGCAGTTTACGCTAAACCACTTAAGATTACTCAAAATAACACTTACTATTCCCTCTGCTAGAATCTGCTTTCCAATTCTATGTTCTATACACTAACCAAGACTTAACCTAAAAGTTATCTCCTCACTGATGGTTTTCCTCATACTTTTTACCTTCCTTTCATTTCTTGTCTTAGCTGACACTTCATAAATTACAATTAGGACTATAACCCTGAGCATGTTGTGTTGTAATCAATTACTATTTACCTGTCTCATGAAAGAGACTGTAAGAACCTTAAAGATATATCTTTACTTAGTTTGAATGCCTGGTATATAAGTGGAATTCAGTAAATAAGTGTGAAATTAATTGATCTTTCAATTTGTACTATTCTCATCCAAGGTTGACATTGATATTTTGTTACAGATTGAATTGTCTCCCCCTAAAATTCATATACTGAAGTTCTAATCCCTAGTACTTCAGAATGTGACCTCATTGGAGACTTTGTCTTTACAAGGGCAATCAAGTTAAAATGAGGTCATTGGGGTAGACCCTAAGCCAAAAAACTGGTGTCCTCATAAAAATTTGACCATAGAGACACAAATAGAGGCAAGATGATTTAGAGAGATTAGGGAGAAGATGGCCATCTACAAGCCAAGGTGGGAGGCCTGGAACAGCCCCTTTCCTCAAAGCCCCCTGAAGGAACCAACCCTGTGAATGTCTAGATTTTTTACTTCTAGCCTCCTCAGACCTGTGACACAATAAATTTCTGTTGTTGAAGCCATTTTGTTTGTGGTACTTGGTTTTGGCAGCCCTAGCAAATTAATACACATTGCAGTTCAGCAATTAATTTTTATACAAGTTTGTTTGCTTGTTTTTTATTTGCCATTTTCATTAAATCTTTACTTAAATCTCTTAACTGGACTCTGGACAACTTTCACTGGGCCTGGTGTTGCAATGTTTTATATTAAATATCTTTCTCTGAATATCTTTCCAATCCAGTAAAATGCAAATACCTGTGTACTCTTGTTATACTTCTATAAAACTTCCAGTGGATCTTGGAAATACTTCATTAAATTTAAATTCATAACTATGTCACCTGAGGCTTACTTTGCATATTCTCTGGCTCTACTAGGCAGCAATGAAACATCTGTCAGATACATGCAAACCACTGAAGAAGCGAAAACGGGCATCCACAGCTGCGTCTTCCACTCCTTTTAGCAAAAGTTCATCTCCTTCTGCATCCTTAACTGAGAATGAGCTTTTATGGGAGCCCACATCAACCAAGTTGGATTTGAACTCAGCTGCCCTGTACTGCACTTAAAATGATGTAATATTCCAGGATGTCTGCTCTAGGTGGTGTATCGTCGTACACACTAAGGGACATTCCTATCACAGTCATTTTATGGAAGATGTGTGAAAATCTGTTTTTACTGGCATTACTAACACATACAATGAAGAAAACAGGTAACAAATTTTAAGACCAAGGTAAGATACCTAATCAAGGCCATTTACCTGGTCACATTCATCTCATAATAGAAACACACTCATATTGCAATGATCCATGCAGATTTCACGTTGAAGGGAGGCCCGTCCCTGGGGGCTACCCTGGGCCTGCGACAAGGACTCCGCGCCAAAGGGGCTGGTCTTGCTAGAGGCCACACTTGTCTCCTAGTTCATGACTTGCCGAGTTTTTATTGAAAAATGCTGGCATCTGCACCTTCAGAAACAGAGAACAAGCAGCACACACTAAAAGGAGTCCTCATCAGTTAATTCCCATTGCCAATGGAAAGTACTCAGTGCTGTACATATTAAACTAATTTCCAACATAAAAGGCAGAAGGAGTTTTGATTCTGTCTTTTTTTTTACTAAGAAGTTTTACTATGACACTAGTTACAGCAAATTTTTAGGAAAAATATCATTTACAGTATCATTATGAGCCATTTAACTCCACTCTTTTAGTTCAGTGACCGGTGTCTTGGGGGCACCGCGATCAGGTTATTTACAGTAACCACTTCATCAGTCGCTCTTGTAGGACATCAGCCATCCCATTAAATGTCTAAGTCTTGGGTGACCACCTGGTGTCCTACCCCTGGGTGCCCGCATGTTTGCATGGTGAGACACAGGCCTCACTTGCCCTTCAGCTCGTGGAGGCAGAAGGAGTGCTGTTCACGTTGCCATGTTAACAGCACCCGGTTCATTCCCAGCAGACTCTTCAGCTGTGTTCTACCCTTAATGAAAGTTTCTGACTACTACTTGTGTTCTAAACCGTTAAGTAATGTAACACATGTTACTTTTTTTTGTACCATATATTTTTTGTACCATATATTTTTGCACCATATATTTGCACCATATATTACCTTCCTTTTAGATATTTCTTCTCTAACTAGAGTTAGATCAATCAATATACCATATATAACTTCTTCTCTCTGGACTTACAAACTCTGTAATTCATTCATTTTTCACACCACTGATTGAAACCCTATAGGATTCAACAAATTTGTCCCAAGTGCTGAGGGCAATAAAAGTATAAAGACATCAAATATAGTTCTTGAACCACAAGAAGCATGAAATCCAGCATAAGAGACAAATTAAGTGTAGAAGATCTTGAAATTATGACATATATGTCCAAAGATGTTTGTAATCCTCAAATACCAGCATATAATCTCATCAGAGATCTCATAGCTAAAATGGCTAACGTAAAATTCAAGCATTGCAGGGTTCTTTTGACAATTAAATGAAATAAGGTATCACAGAAAGCAGCACTGTTGCGCAAAGGTGTGTGGCTTCTGTGTTTTGTCTAGACTTTCTTACCTGTCTATGACTCACATCCGCACACTAGCCTTGAAGCACTGACAACTCAAAATGATATCTCAGTAAATATTATGTGCCATAGAGTTTTAAGTCTTCTTGAAAATCCTCAGATGCCAAGAACTTACCCTATACAAATGGATATCATTTAAGTAGGAAGGAGGGGTTTAGAGGAAGGAGAAGGCACATTTACTTGAGTCAGAAGTCACCTGATTAAACAAATTAAACTGCTTATTTTTAACAAGAATTTCAGAACTTTTAATATGTGAATTATGAATATTTAAGAAGAGGTATATTATTATAGAACTTTCTCAATTTATAGGATAGAGAAGACCTTTTTTCACTGATTGACAGAGGGGAACACTGCTGCTCATATAACTAAGCCTGGGAATTCTGGTTATCGAAACAAATTCTAAACTACTGAGCACAGAAACCTTCACAGCTTCCCATTTATGTTTTTGTTTTTGTTTTTAAGTAGGCTACACACCCAGCGTGGAGCCCAGCACGGGCTGGGCTCACAAACCTGAGATCAAGAATCAAATGCTTAACAAACTGAGCCCCTTGAACTCACAAACCTGAGATCAAGAATCAAATGCTTAACAAACTGAGCCCCTTAATCATCACCACCCTAACTTGTAACCTGCCCTGCATTTCCACAACTTCACATTTCTTGTCCATGACATTCAACTTCCTTGGTATACCCTTTCCTCTTTTCCCTACCTCCTCAACCATTCCCAGCTCACAACAAACTATATCTCATCACTTCTTCACTCAATACACTGGAAAACTCATACTTCCTTTTTTTTTCCTGAAGACTTCTTCTAATACCCAAATTTATTTCTTATTTCTTCCTCTAGACCCTAATTGAATTTTAAACCTATCTACATTCTAGTACATTTCATGGGTAGAAAACTATTGGTTTGTGACTATTTTCCTTACTATTTGTAACCTTCCCAGAGGCAAGAACTGAATAATTAAATAGTACAAATATATGGAATTGGGTTTTGACTACAAATTATTGACATCTGATCCAATGGGCAAGGGATATTAGAAAGCTCATAAATGTCTTACCAAACAGCTGGCAATAGGAAGTAGGCTGAAGAGAGAAAGAAGCAATGAAAAAGATGATGAAATAGAATTAAGAGAAGCCAAGGATTTGTGGATCAATCAAAGCAGGTGCAGTAGGTCCCAATATTAGAAAAATAAGGCACTTGGGGTCTGAAACATTATTTTCAGAGTTCAAGATTTAGAAGTGAAGGTACAAATGCAACAGACCTGTAGGAAGATTTGGAGAAGTCTCAGAAGCTAATCAGTGAAAATTATAGTAGAGGCAAATTCCAGCCTAATCCAAACTAGAATTATTCAGGCTATATACAGCTGGATGGGGGGAAAAAATGGACATGTAAGTCACTGGAGTTGGTGAGATTACAATGTAAGAAAAGACTATACATAATCTGTGAACATGAGTAGATTGCAAGAAAGAAGTACATTGTGATCTAAATGCTTAAATCACTATTTAAGGAAAGGATATGGTCGTAGAAATCAATAGATGGTGTTGCTGCTAAGAGCAAGACTATAATATAAGGAGAAATGGTATAAACCTCCAAAAAAGAAGTACCCTGTGACCTTATTGAATTCACTTATCAATCTAGTTGGTTTTGGGGGGTTTTTTGGGTCGAGTCTTTTTTAAAAATGATTTTTATTATTACTTATTTATTTGAAAGGAGAGAGAGAACACAAACAGTGGGGAGGAGCAGAGGGAGAGGGAGAAGCAGTCTCCTTGCTAAGCAGGAACCACCCCACACACACACCCAAAGCAGGACTCGTTCCCAGGACCCTGAGATTATGACCTGAGCCAAAGACAGACACTTAACAGACTAAGCCACCCAGGAGCCCCTCAGTGGAGTCTTTTTTTTTTTTATTTTTTTAAAATTTATTTATTTGTCAGAGAGAGAGGGAGAGAGCGAGCGAGCACAGGCAGACAGAGTGGCAGGCAGAGGCAGAGGGAGAAGCAGGCTCCCTGCCGAGCAAGGAGCCCGATGTGGGACTCGATCCCAGGACACTGGGATCATGACCTGAGCCGAAGGCAGCCACTTAACCAACTGAGCCACCCAGGCGTCCCTCCCTCGGTGGAGTCTTTAAAGTTTTCTATAGATAGTTTCATGTCATCTGCTAATAGTGAGTCTTACTTCTTCCTTACCAATTTGGATGCCTTTTATTTCTTTTTGTTGCCTGATTGCTGTCATTATATTGAATAAAAATAGTGTACTTATTGATGGTGACAAGGAGAATGCTGTTTTCTTTTTTGGACCTGATGAATTAGATAGAAAGAGAAAATAATTCAATTTGAAGACTTTCTCACTCAAGGAGACAAAAAGCTTAAGTTTCTTTGATGAGGTGAGAAGAGAGGCAATGAAAAGAACATGTGCAAAGATACACAGTAAAATACTAGCAGGTTTGTGTGAGGGACAATGGCAGATTGACTTAGAAGAAGTTGAAAATAATTCATTATTTTGTAACAGAACAAGATTCACAGGTTAATATTTTGTGCCTATAAAAGTATGGTGCAGAATACCAGAGAAAGTATTCACTGGTTAATATTTGTTTATAGGGGCATCGCAGTGGCTCAGTTGGTTAAGCATCTGACTTCAGCTCAGGTCATGATCTCGGGCTTTTGGAATGAAGCCCCACATCAGGCTCTGCACTCAGCAGGGAGTCTGGTCCTTCCTCCCTCTCTCTGTGCTTCTACCCCTCCCTCTGTTTCTGCTCTCCTCCTCTCTCAAATAAATAAAGCCTTTAAAAAGTATTAATATTTGTTTATAAGCTACTGAATTTTATAATGTTTTGAACCTGAAGCACTTGGATCCCTTAGAATATCTGATCTTATTTTAAAAAATCAGTTATAAAAAGCATTTATCTTTAAAAATAGAAATATCAGGGACACCTGGATGGCTCAGTTGGTTAAGCCACTGCCTTCGGCTCAGGTCATGATGCCAGGTCCTGGGATCGAGTCCCACATCGGGCTCCTTGCTCAGCCAGGAGCCTGCTTCTCTCTCTGCCTCTGCCTGCCTGTGCTCTCTCTCTTTGACAAGCAAATAAATAAATAAATAAATAAAATCTTTTAAAAAAATAGAAATATCATATGATCCAATAATTCTACTACTGGGTATTTACCCCCCAAAAAGAAAAACATTTATTTAAAAGATATATATGCACCCCTATTTTTATTGCAGCATTATTTACAATAGCCAAGATACAGAAGCAACCCAAGAATTCATCCATAGATGAAGGTATAAGGAGGACATGGTGCAAACACATGTACACACACACACACACACACACACACACACTGGAATATTCACAGCAATAAAAAAGGATGAGACGTGAGCCATTTGTGACAACATGGACTCAACTGGAGGGTATTACGCTAAGTGAAATAGGTCATACTAAGAAAGACAAATACCATATGATCTCACTCATAGGTGGAATCTAAAATAAAACAAATGAATGTGCAAATAGAAAGTAGAATAAGAAAAAAGTAGAATCAGACCTATTAATACAGAGAATTGATGGTTGCAAGAGGGCAAAGAGGTAGAGGGTTGGACAAAGTGGTTGAAGGGGAGTGGGAGATACAGGCTTCCAGTTATGGAAGGAATAAGTCATGGGAATAGACTCGGCATTAGGAATATAGTCAATGATACTGTAATAGCACTGTATGGAGACAGATGGCAGTTATACTTGTGGTGAGCACAGAATAATGTAGAGAGATGTTGAGTCACCACGTTGTACACCTGAAATTAATGTAACCTGTCAACTCTACTCAAATAAAAAAAAATTTTAAAGAGCATTTATCATAAATATAGGAGGGACATTGAAAAATTGGGAAGTGTTCCTGGTAAATGTGATTAGAGTTGAAAAGATCCAGGAATCTATATAATATGAAAAGTGGTTTTGAAGTATGTATGTTTAATGTACAAAAGAAAGGTCCTAAGAGGGGCATAATATTAATTTTTCTGGGAGAGAAATTAGAATTCTGCAGATTCCCAGAAGGTAGAACAAGACTTGATTTGCAGTAGCCTCATTCCTGTAGGCAAATCATGGCTTGATATAAAGAAAACCTTTTCACAAGTAGCACTGAAAAACAAGTTGGCTGCCTTCTGAAGTAGCTGGCTCCCCAAAGAGAGAATTTCTAACAAAATCGCCAAAATATGAGTACCTTATTGCTCATGATTCCTGCATTGGAAGATGTTTGGATTAGATAACTGCTAAGGTCATTTCAAACTCAAGTTCTAGACTCAATAGTAGTGCGTGTTCAGAAATCTGTTTCACATTTTAAGCAAAATTAAATTAAGTCCAGGACCTTAAGGAGTAAAATCCATATTTTATAAGCTCCATTTTATTTTAGTGAAATGTTTAAGAGGGTTGAAATATCAATACGTTTTGAAAAAAAGATACCTGGTTTTTTAAAACAATGTTGTTGTTGTTGTTTTTAACCATTCCTGGCTCCTAAAAGAATGAAAAATATCAGCAACTGAGGTTCGATAAGTAGATTTGGGGAGAACCAACTTATGATTCATTTAAATGAATTTAGAGGAGGTTCACTAAGGTTTTCATACTTTATGTTTAGACTAGAAGCTTTAAAACCACACCTGTGTCTCCCCAAGCCTCTGAGAAATTTTGTCTGGTAAGACAGTTTTGTATGAAGAATAAAAAACAAAACAAAACACAACAACTCATCACTCACAATACCCACAACTATGAATCTGGAGATTGGAGATGTAGAAAGCCATCATTGTGTTGGCAACCCAAGTGCCATTTACATATGAGGCCAGAAGATCTCCCAAAGAGCTTCAGCGTGTGTGCTGGTACAGAATGCATATTCCAGAAGTAGCTCAGGGAGGGGTTATTGTGGGAAGGAAAAAACAAAAAACAAAAAACAAAAAAACCGTGAACCATCTGTTAGTTTCCACTCCATAAAATCTCACCACCCTTCCTCATAAATCAATTCCAGGGCCCCGATTCTCTTCTCCCCAGCCAGTCCTCAGCATTTCAGATCCTGTCACTCTCCCCACTTAACATTTGAGAAGGATGGATATTCCAGCAGTAATACTGAGTGCATTCATTGTGTTTTAAGATAAAATGCAATAAAGTTCTCTCAATTTATTTCATTGGGTACATCCTGATTTATTCGTTTACTAGAAAACTGTACAAGCTTGCCACGACATAGAAATTAATAAAATAATCCCTTCAGTAATAAAGAATGTTGGTAGTAATCTTTAAACTTTGTTTTTTAGCAGTTTAACAGTTTCTCTTCATATCAAAGAAATTGTATTGGTTCTCCTCAACATATAACACAAAAGCTGAGCACTCTGGTTAAAATAGCAGTAAGGGGTCTGAGCTCCACCCCCTCCACCGCCCAGGGCCCTGTCTTTGAATGGCCCATTAGTTCCAGAGGCAGCTCTGTGACTTAACAGATGAGAAAGACATGGAAATAACTACATCAGCACAAGGCAGAAATTGGGAATATAGACAAAGGAAAGATTAAAACCTATTAGGAGTGTTTGGACGGATATCGCACAAGAATTGGCATTTGTACTGCACATGGAAAAGCAAGCAGAGTTTTGACCGAAAATATGAAAAGAAAAAGGTGGAAAAGAAATTTAAAAAAAAAAAGAAAGAAAAAGGTGGGAAGAATGTAAGTGAAGGAAGAATTGGCTCTTAGAAGCAGAAGTCTGTTAGGTTTTGTTGTCCTGACAGGTCTGCCTTTCTCCCTCACTCTAGAAGGATCCTTTGGCTGGGAACGTCGTAGTACTGCACAGAGTAGGTTCACCAGCCTTACCTTACCTCCGCGTTAAATAAACTTGCTATCGTGAGAGTAAGATGAGACAAGAATATTAAATACAGATAATGTTAATACAACCATACAAGGATGTAGTACTGAAATGGCAAAGGTCATTCAGGGGTAATGATTTTAGGCTCCCCAGTTTCCTTTGCTTATCCTTTTCCCATTTCTACTCTCATAGTAGTTGAAATTCCCCCCAACCTGATGAATCCAAGAGGATAAAAGATTTAACTAGATCATACACTACTCTGGAGCTTGTTGTCTCTCGTATAAAGTGAAGGGATTAGATTAAAAGGTCACAAATATACTCTCAAGTTAAAACACTGATCTGTATGTATAAATGCAGTCAGCACATTCTCTCTCATCCTTTCTCCTTTCCTCCTCCCCTTTTGTTCTCTCTCCTTCATACATGCACAATAAAAATGACATATGCATTTTAAACAATAATTTTAAGATAACAATTTTTAAAATTACTTTATTTTTAGGCTAGTTTGACATTTTTATCCAGAAGTATTTTGTCTCTAAGTGAATATTGTTATAGAATATGTGTATAGTCTACTGATTAACATAAAAGTATGTCATGCATGCATCATTGTACACATATGATGTGGCTAAAAAGAGTTTATAATATAAAATGATTAATGTCAAATATGGGGTATTAAACCTGGAAAGAGTATCCGAGATTGCTCTGAGAAAGTAAAGTCTAATACATTCATTATTTCAGTGGCCTTTCTAAGGGTCATCAGAACTCTCATTGCCTCCAGGGTTCAGATTCAGAGCATTGTTTAGGTTGTCTCAGGACTTCATTCTACTGGACACTGATTCTCAACTCTCTTGAAGAGGTTCATCTGTGGTGATCCTGAAAGCCCATGAGGGACTTGGAACCTTTCAGGATTAGTATTAACCCAGCCCTCAGACAGACCACTTCCACTCAGAACTCTATCAGTCCTCACTGATAGTACTCACTCTCCTGGTAGACTAGACCCCACGTACTCACAAAAATTTCTGTTAAATGCTGCTTCTTAACGCTGGATGTTTGGAAGGAAGGTGAGAGCTGAACTATGCAGAAGTGTGTGGACATACTGATCTAGATGATTCATCTAATTCTAGCTGAATTAGAAAAGTTCTGGAAGGTTGGCAAAGCACAGGGAATAATCAGGTAAACAATCCATACAAACAGAATTCCAAACAATTTTGTATTTCACACATGTGAGGACATTCATGTTCTCTCAAACATGTTAAGTATTATTAACTCATTAAAATTATTTGGATAATATCATAATAGAAATAATAGATAAATCAATTGACCTAATTAATAGTAGTTGACCAGACTGTTATTATTATACAAGAAGACATAAAATAATCTATATTATCTTCTACCTATAATCTATAATCTATATATTACATTGTTATACAAGAAGACATAAGATAATCTATAGAAAATTTCATGAACTTCAGAAAAGCCTTATTTAGTAATGTCTACACCACTGTAGAAAAGAAGAGATCACATGAAAATCGTCAATTCAGCAAATCTCAGTAGTCAAAATACTTGTGGATTTCTTAAGTTTTCTGACTCCGGGGGTTTTAACAAACTTTACCATACATTCTGACATTTTGTACATTGGTAATAATATATGTTCCTGGGAGAGAGATTTCAAGTGCACTAGAGCAAAACAAAGAGAGCCTTTCTAATCAAACAAACCACACTATAAACACACTCTTGAAATTAAGCTAAGTGAATTTTATAGAATTGTTGGATTAAACTAGCCTCTAATTATACCAGAACCAATAGTTCTGCAATGATTATATTACGGGTTTGTCAGCATTTCCTTTTAACCCCTTACATTTAGTAATTAATAACTTGATCAGGAAATTTTACTTTCAGATAAGGCTTGGTAAAGGAATGGCCATAATTTATTATGAAATTAGTAATAACCACCTCAACTAAAACACAGAAAGCCAAACAGACTTTTCTAGGGATTCAGCTTTTATACCTTTTTCAATGGTATTCATTTCAGATTTGTATTGGATAATTGTAGGTTGGTAGTACCTGACACATGTTGTGCTCATGTGTTACTCCTATAAAATTAAGTTTAAACTAACTTCAGAAATAAAGATTTTTCTAAGTTGTCTTTAACATTTTGTATGCAGAAATGGTAAGTTAGTCACGGAGTAAAAATGTATTACATACACAGTGATTGTAAGGAAAAACAGATGATTGGGGGGCCTGGGTGGCTCAGTGGGTTAAGCCTCTGCCTTCAGCTCAGGTCATGATCTCAGGGTCCTGGGATCGAGCCCCGTATCTGGCTCTCTGCTCAGCAGGGAGCCTGCTTCCTCCTCTCTCTCTGACTGCTTCTCTGCCCACTGTGATCTCTCTGTCAAATAAATAAATAAAATATTTAAAGAAAAAAAAAGAAAAACAGATGATCGATTTCTTATTTCAAAGTCACAACTGATGCACTGTTTATTTGATGAAGAAATTAGCTTTGAAGCTTTTGTTGAAAAAACAACAACACAATCATTTGAAGAAGTCAACACGATATTTGAAACAGATTACTCTAATGTTTAAAGCAGAGCCAAGTTTAGACTGTAAATGACAGAATTCTTTCAAACTGTTGTGGCTTTCTAGGAAATAGATTTTTTAATTGCCTGTGAATATATGAATAAATTACATATTCTCCCAGGGAACAATTAGAGGGAAGTATTAACTACATGTTTTAAACTGGCTTTAATAAGGATTAGATTAAATATTGAATAATGAAAGAATAGAACTACATCCAAAGGCGAGGGAAATTATTTTCAGCTTCTCTCCTTTAATGCCACCATGACAGAAAATGTCTTACAGTATGATATTACATACTGCCTTACAGAAATATTAACTGTCTTACAATCATATTTATACCGTCCTACAGTAACATTAAGATAGTGACTTAAATATCTCCATCTTATAAATTTTGCGGTTAAATTTTAAACATGGCTGCCCTATGGTCTGAAACTATATAGTTAATTCAGACAATTGAGTGAACCTCCACAAATCATTCACGGAATGTCCCTGGTATATGGAAATGAGATATAGAGTCTGTGCTCTCTTCCCAATGTTTATCCAATGCTTCTTGATCATATAGTTCAATTACTTTGCAATTTGGGGGATTAATTAAAGATGGTAAAGAGAAAGCCCCAGGAAGATATTGTAAAATATCCCATGCTAAAAAGATTATGTGGTTTAGGCTTGACAAATGTGAAGTGACATCTGCTGGGCTCTTTTGTAGAAACAGATAAAGGAGCTGGTTCATCAAGGAAAAAAAAAAGAATCCTTACCAGGAACCAGCGAGAGGACCATCGTCTACAAAGAAGCAGGGCCAAGCAAAGGATTCACACATATTGCTCTCAAGAGATGAAAGGGAGTGGTTTTTCATTCATTTTATGTAGACCATAGATAAGAAATCTTCTAGATCAAAGCCTAGCAACATAATGGAAACTAGTTGAATACAACTAGGTCTAAAAACATCTGTCAAAGGTTTAATGTGCAAAAATGAAATACTGTGGTTTTACTAGATGATCTTTAGAGATTCTTTCAGCTTTATTGTATAATACTATATTATGAAACAAGAACTAAAAGAACCCTTAATGTCTCCCTTGATGCTGGTACTTTATAATAGTGGAAAAAAGTGTAACTTGCCTAACCATGAGAAACTGGGTTATGGCAAATGGTTGGAATACAAATTCTTTAAATTATATGAGAATATCCAATGCTAAATTATTTTCAGGTAAGATTTCCTAAGCTTTAATGTTTAGATGTCTTAACTATCAAATAAATACTATTTTAATATTAATTGAGTCATTGAGTATATTAAAGTTTATTAACTAAATTTCAACTACTATGCTCTTATCTTTGTAATATGTTCCTTACTGCATTGCAATTACCTTTTTACACATGTAGCAAGAAATCCTATCAGGGGCATTACCCACAAGGCAATAAGCTGGTAAATTTGTTTTGTGAAGACTGATTTGAGTGGTCTCCCATTGTGATGAAAGTGTCCGGTCCATGGGCCACATTATTCTAGACAAAAGATAAATTACCTTAAAGAATAGATCTTCCTTTTTCTGTGGAGAATAGCACACACTATCTCCCTTAGGTATATAAATGTTCACCTAGCAGTGTCATGGTCTTGTCTGCACAAGTAGATTGTGACCTCCTGGAGAGAAGGACCTTGTCTTCAATGTCCAAAAATATGCCCGGTACCATACCAGGTACTTAACGTGGAGTCTCAATCCACACAAAAGTATTTTCATATATAATATGTGGACACCACTAAATGGTTCACCTGTAGGGAAATTGCAAAAGAGTTTTTCGCTAGAAAGAACACTCTGCTCTCCTGATTTCTGGAGCCCACAGGGTCCTATGGTTTTGTTGTTGTTGTTGTTTATTTAGAGTCTTAGACCTAGGTTCAAGTCTGCTCCCCCAGCCAAAGTTTCTTTCTCACCCTATCTCTGTCCTTACCTTATCTTCATTCACACTCTCTGGTTATGGAAAGTGATGGGTTGTGGAACAGACAGACAACAGAGTGTCAGGGGAGGGAGTGGAGTGGAGGGGAATGACACCTGCACTGGGTGAGCCCTTCCTTAGCTTCTGTAGACTTAGAAATTGAAATAAAAATTCTTTTTCACAAGCTATTCCAGCAAACAATATAGTGCATGTTTGTAAGTCTGATATCAACTGTTAACGATCACCTCGCCTAAGGTCAGGCAGAGAAAGGAGGGAAAATGCCTAGAGATCTTGCCTGGCTCCAAAGTAGGTAGAGCCTAAACAAACCATTATTAGAAATCTTTCATTTTCTGGCTCCCTAGAAATGGACTCCACCTTTTAGTATGTAAATCTACTGATCAAATTTTCAAACACATTTCCATATTAAATAAGTAAGAATGTCTGTAAAGTCTGCTGCTCATTAAAAGTTTTGGCTGCACTTAGAGTTTCTCATTACAATAGGCTACACTGAAATAAAAAGAAGAAATCCATTAACTTGAGGTACAATGATATTTCTTATCATCTCAGAAGTCTGTCTTTGGTGTTTTGGGTTCTTTTTTACCTATCACACTATGCACTCTCCCTAAATAATATTCTTTACTCCTGTGGCTTCAGTTACTATCTATATGCTCATGCCAAATATTTGAACCTCTGTCCCATAGACCAAACCACCTACTAGATCACTCTTGACCCACACATACTCACATGGCTCACTTTTGTTCATTGGTCAGAATGCAGTTTGATAGCACTTTCTCTGATGAAACTTCTCTGACCTTCTAAGACTAGTTTTGGTATCTTCCCTATGTAATTCTGTTTTATCCTTTATTCATTCCTATTGCAGAATTTCCCCCATGTGTCCGTTCAAGCAATTAATAATTATTAAGTGCCAGGTTCTCAGAAATATAAAGGTAAGCAAATGCATGCTGTGCAAAGAAGCAGTCTGGTGTAAAAGAAAAATAGATAAGCATCACAAAAAGGAAAAATTACAGTAAGAATAACTACTATAAAAGACCAGCACATTGTGCATTGAGAGAATAAAATATGGGTATAAACTAGTCAGGGAATTAGAGAATAATATGAACTAGTCAGGGAAGTCAGGGATTAGAATTTGATAAGTACAAGTTAACTGGACAAAAAGGAAAGAAATAGTATTATTAGTAGATGGACCAATGTGTTGTGTTCTTAATAAGCTCCATTTTTACCTGCTGGCCTCTCCCATTACACTGGAAACTACTTAGGAGTAAGAACAGTACCTTATTCACAATTATATTGCCAATGTCTATAGACGTGACTGGCATATAGTAGATACTCAGTAAATATTTGTTAATTCTAGTCTAACACCAATATCCAAGTGGGTGCTGGATGATGAGTGAGTCCCCTGACAAAATTCTACAATAGTACTCTAGGCCAGAATTTATGGAAGTGTTTCCGTAAGTGGCCTGAGCTCCACTCCAGATCTATTGAAATAGAATTTCTGTGGGTCAAGTATGAAAACATGTATTTTTAGAAGCACCCCCTCAATGGTGTTAAGTACCCTGTTTTTTGATACTTATTAGCCTAAGCCAAGAAAATGGCCACACCAGGCATCTAATTTAAATCAGGACCTTCTCCAGTAGCTGAGAATCCAGACAAAAGGCTGAATTTCCTTGCAAAGGTTGGGCAGGATGTCAACAGAGTCCCAGCCATGTGGGCTACAGATTCACAACAGAGTTCAATACCAAACAATGAAATGACAAGCCATGACCCCAATCATTAACAACACATTTACTGAGGACATGCAATATAATACCCAGGCTCCATGCTGAATGATTTGTATGAACTATGTGCTCTTAAACCTCACAGCAACCCTATAACATAGCATTTTATTATCCCCAAATAACAGATAAGGAAATGGGCACAGAAGAATTCACTAACTTGCCCAAGATCACACAATTAGTAAGGCAGAGTGTTACATAGTCAGGCAATCGGCTGTAATCCAGTAGCTGCAAACATAAGAGAACCTTCCAACTACAATTAAGCTTTGCTTGGGAAAACAGGAACCAACAAAAAAGGAGACCACCCTGAACTAGTAGATTCTCCTGATTATACCTGCATAACTAGAGGGAGACACATGCTAGCGCAGCTTGCAGAATCAAGGAAGGTGGAACAACATCTTAAGTGTCTGGTTTTCTGAACCCTTCCACGATAGCCCCGTAGCAGTCCTCTCTTTCAAGATGTGACTCTCTTAACTGACTTAACGCTGACACGGATTGTCAACGATCTCCATGTGGCAGGAATCCAAATGCTGCCTCCTCCAGGCTCCTCACTATTGAACAGTTCCCTGAAGCAGGAAATCAGCTCCATTTGTCCTCTTCCTTCACTCCCCACACTCCTAGCAAAGGAAGCTCATGTGTAGCCTCTTGGAGCTGAGACTCTTGATCCAGGAAAGAGATCAACAACCCAGGCCAAGACCAGATCTTTTCTGTGAGCAATATGTGTGCGCTTGCCAGATTAACAACTGAGAGTGAGGGTCTCCTGCCCCCAGAAGGCCTAGGTCTCTTCAATTCTCCCTTTCCCCGCTCAGGTATTCCAGAGGCAAATCAGCAAAACTGCTGATAAGCCCATTTACAACTGAGGGGAAAGGTTCCAGTCTCTCCTTCTTGCTACATCTTTAACCTTTTGTAAGTGGTTATCTCACAACACTCCTTGATACCAAGGATTGAAAATAGCCCCTTCCTTTCAACCTCCCTTCATAGACACCACTTTCCCCGAAAGACTAATGATTCCTGTTCTCTCTTTGGACTATTTTTACTTGATCTCCTAGAAGAGGAGGTGAAAGTGGTTACTGGTGATAGGGCCAGCTTTCTAATATAGTAAGACCTGAAAGAAAGTGGCTAACCCCAGCTTCTGGAAGCTCCCTGAATATAGGATAAAGGGATTTTAGGGCTCTTTCTTCTTACCTTTTGCCCTTCACAAAAAAATCAAGAGAAACAGGAAACATCTCACTTGATATCCTGTTAGAAGAGTTTATCTTGTGAAAAGTGCCTCTCCATCTTATTATATTCCATTCTTTATCATTGTATGGGAGTCTAGAATTTTATGGTGATAAGGCAAACTGTATAAATTGATATTTTATATGCCCATCTTTATTTTCCCTTCATTTCCTAAATGCCAACCCAACTATGATAATAGATATTTATTATTGGAGAAAAGTTGTACCAAATCTGTTATAGCCAGCAAAGAGCTCTAATTCACACCTGCCATGAGTTTAAATAATAGGCCACTTGCTTGTATTATTTTCACTCTTAATGAACATCAAGGGGAGAAATAGCTCTAATGAAATCAAGTCAAAATAAACAAGAACAAAGCCACTGGAAGTATGGCCTGAAACAGCATTCTATAAGTGGAATGCCTTGGCTTAAGAAAATTGCCTCCCCCAAACTCACTTTTCCTTCGAAGTCAATCCTTATCCAGTGATTAATCTGTATGGGGTACAAACTCCTTGCTCAAACTCAGGACCACCCTAGATCCAAACCTCCCCAAGGGTTGGCTGAGGCCTTCTTTTGGACCACATCACAGCTCAACATTTTTCCCTGTTCAAATCTTGCTTCTGTCACATCCCTTCTTCAGTGTTGATCCCGAGACTACTCTCTAATAAGTATCCTACATACGCATTTCTTTTGAATTCCTGGCAAATCCAACCTGAGATATGGGTAGAGGTCAGAATTATAAAATTTGGTAAGTTTCATATGTTCTTCTGTTTCAGTTCTTAAGAATATATTATTTAAGGAAATATTTTAGAATATAAATTAAGATGACAATTTTAGACATTAGTTTTGGGTCTGAAAAGTATTTGGCTTAGATTTAAATAATCTCAGAAGCAATTATGGGAAATGGAACAATTAGATTATTTCTAATGATAAGCATTCTATATATGATTTATATAATCTGGCAGGTTTTTTAAATATTATCTGTGTGGGGGTGCCTGGGTGACTCAGTGGGTTAAAGCTTCTGCCTTCGGCTCAGGTCATGATCCCAGGATCCTGGGATCAAGCCCCACCATCGGGCTCTCTGCTCAGCATGGAACCTGCTTCCTCCTCTCTCTCTGCCTGTATCTCTACCTACTTGTGATCTCTGTCTCTCAAATAAATAAATAAAATCTTAATAAATAAATAAATAAATAAATAAATAAATAAATATTATCTGTGTGATTTTTAAAAAGAAGACATTGTATGGATGTATTCCATAAAATAAATAGGAGGATTTTTTTTCCCATTTTATTTTTATTTTATTTCTTTTCAGTGTTCCAAGATTCATTGTTTATGCACCACAACTTGTGCTCCATGCAATACGTGCACTCCATAATACCCACCGCCAGGCTGAATTATTTATCGAAGGAAAAATCAGAAGAACATGTAATATGGGCTCAGGAATAAGAGCAGACCCGGTAAACAGTTGCAGCTCTATGGGAGGCCAAGACCCATTACAAAAAACCATTGAAAGTTCACTATCTTTCTCTATCATTCGATCAAACACACAGTTAGGAAAACAGGCAAATACATTGGAATGATTTCTTTTCCTAGCAACATTTTGCAGAAGGTATGTAGGGAGTAAAATATGCTGAATTTAAACACCTTTCTACTTATCCATTGTAAACTTTTATTAACTCAGGCCAAGTAGATGCAATAGAGCTATTCCAATGGCACAATGAAAACAAAAATATTTGCAAGTAAAGGCATTGGAATAATAACATATATAGGTTGAATTTTCAGAAGATACTTTATAAATTTGCCATTATATCATAGAGCAAGTTTGTCCAATATCCCAAGAAAAGGGAAAAATTTACTTCACTTATTTGTTAACTTCCAATGTTTTATAATTCTACATATAGACATAGTTGTATAAACTTATAATTGTACATATTTCTTGGATTTATGTTTAATTGGCATTATAAGAAAAGCTGATAATTAAGCAACTTAAATATAATTCCTGAAATAGTTTAGGTTTATTCTTACATCCTGGCAGTTTGAATGGCCTTTGGTCAGATGGCATTTTCTTTAGGCACTGCCTAGAAATACTTTCTTTGCAAGGAATTGGATCTACCTATTAATTGCATCATTTAAATTTATCTCTCAACTTTTGGAAACAGTTTCCCAAATGTTTTTAAATGATTGTCATCTTTGTAGCACCTAGTGTTACACAAATACTTTCCCATAAAATGTGAAATTCTAACTTCAATAAACATTTTAAAATGCAAAGAAATACCCCTAAAATTATGACTGCATTATCTACTTTTTATTTTTTTTAAGATTTTATTTATTTATTTGCCAAAGAGAGAGACAGCAAGAGAGAGAGCACAAGCAGAGGGAGTGCGAGAGGGAGAAGGAAGAAGCAGGCTCCCACTGAGCAGGGAGCCCAATGAGGGGCTTGATCCGAGGACCCTGGGATCATGACCTGAGCTGAAGGCAGACGCTTAACGACTGAGCCACCCAGGCACCCTGCATTATCTATTTAATATTAATTTTAATGCCCAATTGTGCAGTCATTATTCTAATTAAAATAATTTAATTAAGGTATGTTTGAAAAATATCATCGTATACTTTGGTTTTATTAAAATATCATGAACAGGTTGAACTCTACCTGCACTGCTTACACCTTTGTAATATTTATAATTTTTTATTAACATATAATGTATTATATGTTTCAGGGGTACAGGTCTGTAATTCATCAGTCCTACATAATACATAGCGCCAAACATAAAACATACCTACCCTTTCCAATGTCTGTCACCCAGGCACCCCATCCCTCCTACCCCCCCCAACTCCAGCAACCCTCAGTTTGTTTCCTGAGATTAAGAGTCTCTTATGGTTTGTCTCCCTCTCTGGTTTCATCTTTTTCTCCCTCTCTTGTTTCATTTTTTCCCCTATGATCTTCTGTCTTACTTTTCAAATTCAATCTTTATAAATGTTTAATTTCATTTTTCTAAGATTTTATTTATTCATGAGAGAGAGCGAGCACAATCAGGGGGAGGGATGGAGAGAAAGGGAGAAGCAGGCTCCCAGCGAGCAGGGGGCCCAGGATTAGGGCTTGATCCCAGGACCCAGCTCGATTCCAGGACCCTGGGATCATGACCTGAACGGAAGGCAGACACTAAACTGACTGGGCCATCCAGGCATCCCAGTAAATGTTTAATTTCAAGTGACACCAAAGGACTGGTTCTTTAGCTTAAAAGTTAGAGAATACCAAAACAGTAACCAAAAACAACCCAACCTGCTGTTTATTATAACATCTGATATGTTACAATAAAAGAGAAGAGAACTAGTGTGTCATGGAAAAAAATAAGGGTTTTCACTAAACAGCTCTGTGAATGTGGGCAATTGGCCTAAGTTCTAAACCTCAGATCCTTTAAAGAGGGGTAGTAGCTCACAGTGTGATGGTGAGATTAATCAAGATAATGTAAATAAAACATTCAGCACATATAAAACCCCTGGTATAGAGTTAAGATTTTAAAAAATTTAACTATTATCAATATCTGCATTCAAAACACTTGAATTCCTGTTTCTATTGTGAGCTATGAGTCCTAAGGACGTCTTCAAAGTCCTCAGACTTGCATTTTCTTCAGGAGTAATATGGGGCATTTATAATCCCTAAATATTCTGTTCAAGTTTGTTTCGAAGGTTATATGAGATGGTATATGTGAAAGTGCTATGCGAACCATGATGATCCTACGTGTTCCCACGTGGAAACTGAAAGCTCACGGCCGGAAGCAAACTGTTCAAGGTTGCATTGCTAGCAGTACTAGGGCCGGGATCAGAAACCACATCCTCAGCTCCTGAACCCAGGATTCACTTCATTTTTTCATATAGCTGCCACTCATAAAGATTTTAAGAACTTACTCAGCAGAGGCCAGGGTAGTCCCAGAGCCTGGGACAGGTTTAGGCCAAAAAAAGAAGGGAAGGATCCTCAGCTGCTAGGGTAAAAGGGCACCAGAGTCCAGGGTTAGGATAGTTAATATGCCAACCACTCCTTTTCTAATAATAGTCCTCCCAGTCTACTGAATTCAAGGCCCTGAAATCAATCTTTGTCTTTCCCTTCATCACTCAACACTTGTGTTTCCAAATCCCACCACTGCCTTCTCTAAAAGGATTCCATTCTCCTCACTGTTTCCCATTCCCGTTGCCACCTTTGATGGTGCTCTCCGGATCCAGGAAACAGCTTGGGGCTGGTATCTCCTCCCTGGGCCAAGTCATCCTCAGCACTATTGTGAGCTGAATCTTACAGGAATACCACTTTTCAAATTCAAGAGAGCTGGGATTATTCTCTGGGGGTGGGGGGCAGGAGCTGGCTTGCACCAGCTAGCAAGAACAGACGGTGAGCCTCTCTCTTCTCAACGCTGAATCCCCTGATGTTAATGTTGATAACTTCAGATTGGCTCTGGGGGGTGAATTTATATTACAGATCCCAGTGAATGCTATGAATCAGGACTTATCCCCCCCCCCGCCCCCCCCCACCACCAGAGAGCCAGTTGTACAGGCTTTAGCAGCATGGATGATATCTGATATATTCATTCCTTATAGGGATTATGGATGGTGTCTGGTGTATAGCAGTGACCAAGGCTAAAGAAATTAAGTCGCTCTCCTCCTCAAAAATCTATACATGCTGTTCACCACAATTCACAGTCTTACTCTGCTGCCTGACTTTCTAGACCTCCCTAATTTGGTCCTTCCCTAGGAAGTCAAAACTGTTTTCACTCTTCCGTTCCGTAAGACTCTTTCCACTTAAGCTGGTAAAGCCACCACCAGCACTGGAACAATCTTTGATAGTCTCTGCCTCAGCTCACGCTCTTCCTCCCACCCGGAGAGCCAATCTCTCCTTCTACTCCTAGTTGTTTAGCCCAGATCAAATTTCACATCTTCCCTCAGACTTCCCATCATTCTAAAATCTTCTGGTCTCTATATAGTTAGTCCATCCATTTGGCATTTAATTCCTTTGTATTCATTCATTCCTGTTAGTTTGGTTTCTGAAGATATATAGCAAACCTCTTAAAGGTAATGTCTATTTTTTTTTTAATTTGTATTCCCCCTACTGAAAATCAGGTAATTTTCAGTAGTACTCAAAAAGCTCATCTAACCCAGTGGTTTCCAAATATTTTTCTGTGGTCTCGTATTGTTCCAATCCAAAACATTTTTCTCAGAGAAATTATGGACTGCTCCTTTTGAGGCAGTTGCTGCACACCTCCTCCCCCACTGCCAAGCTCACAGTTCTCAGCATAAGAACCCTTGAGCCTCCTTCATGCAGCCCTCATGGACGAGTCACCCCAACTGTAGGCAAAACCATGGGGCAATCACTGCTCAGACTTTCTCAGTTTTCCCAGAACATTTCAAATAAAATACATTTTTTCTATTTTGCTTAACATTCCTATGTGAAATAGCATTTTTTTACATTAATCTGTGAAAAAATAAATAATATAGGAAAAAGCTATGAAAGGAAAGCTATGGATAAATAAGATCTACTTTGTGGTACATAATTAAATACAGATTCCCAAACTGACAACTATTCGTGGAAATAATTATATATAGGGATCCTATAAGGCTTTATATTATAAATGTGTACATTTTAATAACATTTCCCTTCTCTATGGGTACATGCATGTGTAAAAATGTCTTTTCATGGTAAGAACATTCTTCTACAATTAAGTCCTTCCTCTGTTTATTGCTGTTAAAATGGTCATTTTTTATGAAATGGTGAGGGTAGTAGAATATAGTTACTAATGGCTTAATTTGCAAAATTTAAAAGTTGATAATAATTTTTTCCTATACTCACCCTCACCAAAACTTTAAATATGTGTATATATGTGTATATACACATATATATATTTGCATATGTATACAAATTTATGTATGTCCAGTAAAGTTTAACTCAGGCCTGGTTTGTCCAAACCCTACACATTCCAAGGGTCCTTCTTTGGCTCCTGGGAAATAACCTGTAATCCCTGAAAATATCCTGCCTAACCAAGTGATCTTGTATACTTGGGCCCTGGGCCACACCAGATACTTTCTGATAAAAATGTGATTTATGGTAAGTGCCTATTTTCATTTGCCTAAGACCCTCAGCCATGTTGTCTGAACTTGACTTCTGGAATGGACTGCAGACTGAGTACCTAAGGTCAGTCACAAGAGCAGGCTCCATGACTTTCTGACTCCATGACAATCTGACTAATCCCCAGTACCAACCCTGGACATCAAGGATCCCGTGTACTTCCTGGTTGGTCACACGTGTTATCACATGTCATCGCTGGGAGCATTAAGCCCTGCCTGCCTGTGCAATCCTAATGGGAGAGCACAATGGAAAGCTTGAATCTTGTCTCTCCTAGTCTCCACCCTCTGTACCTTTTTCTGCTGCTGATTTTAGTTTGAGTTCTGTGAGTCCTTGTAGCAAATCAATCCCCAATACAACATATATGCATATGTATGTATGTGTATACACACATTTCAATGGTTGTGAAATTCAAAAGCTTGATAAACACTGATCTCAATTCATCCTCCTTCGTCCCCACCTTCACACCCTCTTGATTCTACACTACCTCACCACCTCATCTTCTACTTCCTTGTCTCCATTTAAAAATGAGGAAACATAGGACCAGGAAGATTAAGTCATTGTCAGTACAACATACTTAACTCTATATAATATAGTTATCATATTTATAATAATTTTAAATTAAATATAGTTAACATTTGTTGAATCCATACTAAGAGTCACTATTCTAAACACTTTTCTTACTTTAACTCATTTATTCTCCACAAAAATCTGAGAAGGGAGGAACCAAAATTTCCATTTTTAAGTGAGAACTCTCTGAAGTGTTGGATGTTAGATTTGCCAGAGGGCACCAGCAAGTAAAGAATGTGGTCAGGATGTGAGTTGGCTATTCTGCATCTAGACCTCAGTCCTTAACCAGTATGTTACAGTGTCTCAGTGAATGAGAAAATTACTCACTGCAATTATCTCCATCACATGTTCTGTTCACTTCTGTGGGGTTACTAGCATATATTGTCCTCATCAATGCAGTCAGGCAGTCATTCATAATTAATGACCCAGACCAAGGAATGTTGGCTTGTACAGCAGGACCAATGCATTTGGCCACATGAGCTGTACAATCTGCCATGTGTGCTATGTGAGGGGCACCTCCTGGAGATGTTCAATATGGTGGTCTTATACTGAATTTAATTGGTGGGGAATTAGGCAATCTGAGAAGTGAAAGCCCTAATTCAGGGCAAGACAAGGTTTGTGACATGGGACTATTACTTCATCTGCAAATAAGATTCTATTTAGTATATGTTTGTTAAATGCTTATGGTGTGTTTGCCTAAGAATTCCAGAGGATCCAAAGAACAGATAATGTTTTTGCCCTTAATACCATCTAATAAGGAAAATGCACCAGTGAGTTACAGACTAATCATAAAGCAAAGAACTCACTATAAACACAGATTCTCCAGGTCATCATTTGTTACTTACAATAATGTAATAAATGCAACATCATTTACTGGGATGCCACACAATGAAGCAGTTAATAGCACAGATTTGAAAGTTTAAATTCCACCTCCATTCTAGAGGCTTTGTGACCTTGGTCATGTTTTTCAACCTCTCAGTTTCCTCATATGTAAAACGTGAATAATAATAATAACAGTATCTACCTCCTATGGGTGTTATAAAGTTCAAAATGAGTTAACATTTGGAAATGTTTGATACATGGTAAGTGTGAAATAAGGGTCTATTAAGTAAGTATAGTGGTGCTTAGAGATTTTTTTTTTTTATTCTCAATGGTATGTCTTTCTTAACATATTTCTTGTATTAGGAGACTTTAATCAGTTTGTTGTTTAGGCTCATTTGGGGATGGGGTGTAGGAATAAAAGAGAAGGGAAAATAAACTCTATTTATGTAATTTCTGTTCCTCACCATTAATAAACGAAAATTTCCTCAGGATGGGGGGTGTCTGGTTCCAAGGAACTAAACACACTGGACATGCCTCACTTCACAGAAGTAGCCACTTGCGAACATTTTATAGACTCTTAACTGATAGGTGATGAAATTAAAGTCTTCAATTACAATTCAAATCCAAATTGCCTCTAATGAATTAGATGATTTAATACCAAAAAAACCTGGAAATTTCAGGTACTCACAAATAACATAAATTCAGTTTTGGTTTACTTCATAATTACCTTCTGTATTCCAAGCAGATGGACAGAATTAATAAAAATTCTAATATGCAGTGCATTTAGATACACTGCTTAGATAGATACAAATATTTTTAGAAATTTGCCTAGAGTCTAGTAGGGAAAAAAGCATTGAAACAAAAGAAAGACTTCTATATTCATGACATTGCCCTTAATACCAATTATTTAACAGAGAAAATAAGAACTAAGATACACAAAAATTACCTATTCACCTCTGTAGTATTTAAAGGGGCAACTGATCTTTAAATTGTTTAGGTAGTTATATGCATGTTATTCCATAATTATTTACTTTGAAAATAATACAGTAGCTATTTTAACTTTTCTTTTTATCTTTTACCCTATTGATTTATCCTATTCTTATAAAAGGAACTCAGATCTTAATAATTCACTGACAATATCAAGTTTAATCATAATCTCCTCTCACCTTCAATATAAATCAAAGATTAAATATGCATACTTTACTTTTGTCATGACTCTCTACTTGTTTTGAAATGACCCTTCTGAAATGTGATCCAAATGACAACCTTCACTGATCTCACCTGAAAGCAACAGAAAATTCTGTGATAAATTGTCCAAGTAATTTTTCAGAAACTCTGAGCAAAATAGCTTTATTTTTTTACAGTATCTATTTAAAAATGTAAGTCAAGAAAAAGTGATTCCATGACAGTACTCAAAGTATAAAATTAGTAAAATGTCTCATCCTTTTTCTTCTTATACACTTAGATTAAAAACAAAAAAAAAAAATGGAATGATACAAATCACTTGGTTAACCCTAAAGAAAAAAGGAAAGGAGAGAAAAGGGGAAAACAAAACACAAAATCTTTTAAAGATTTAAACCAAATATAACAATAATTACCTTAATGTAGAACTAAATATTTCAACTAAAATTCAAAGATTATTAGAATAGATAAAATAACAACTATATGTTTACAAGATACGCATTAAAACATAAAGGCCCAAAAAGTTTTTTTTTAAGCAGACAGAAATATACCAGGCAACCATTATATAGACAATATATTACCTATCTATACTTCTAAGGCTATAGCATACAGAATAAACTTTAAGGCAGAAGTGGTACTAAAGATAAAAAGAGACATCTCATTATGTGTGTCAGTCCACCAGAAAGATGTAAAATTCAAATCTGTATGCCCATAGTAATACAGTTTTAAATGCATAAAGCAAAATTTGAAAAAAAAATTGATGAACATACAAATATGTAATTAGGATGGAAGATTTTAACACACTTCTCTCAGCAATTGACAGAACTAGAATACACACACACAAGTAAGGACGTAGATAATTTAAACAACACGATTATCAACATTGACCTAAATGATGCAAGTAGAACATTGTACCTAAACTTCAGAATACACATTGTTTTTAAGGTTCATAAAATATTTACCAATATTGACAATATGCTAAGTAACAAAGCAAATCCCAACAAATTTTAAAATTCTGAGTTCATAGAAGTTCTATACTACAGTAGGATTAAGCTAGAAATCATTACCAAAAAATCATCTTTAAAAACCTCAAATATTTTGAAACTTAGGAAAATACTTTTTAATTAGCTCATGGGTTAAAAAAATACATAAATTTGAAAATATTTTAAGTTAGATAATAATGAAAATACAGTATTTCAAAACTTATGGGCTGCAAGTAGAACTGTGCTTAAAGAAAAAATTATGTCTTTAAATGTTTATTATACCAGAAAAAAATAAAGACTTAAAATAAATTATCTAAGTATAAATCTTAGGAAATCAGAAAAAACAGTAACAAGTTAAATCCAAGGAAAATTGAAGAACAGAAATACTAAAGAGCAGAAATCAATGAAATATAAACAAACCTATAATAGAAAAAAATCAACAAAGCCAAAAGTTTGTTCTTTGAAAAGACTAAGAAAATTTATAAATCTCTGAAAAGATTGACCAAGAAAAAAGTAAAAAATATACAAGTTACCAATATGAGGAATGATTTATAGTTCCTACTACTATTTGAAGATAAAAATTACTGAAAAATTTGTGCCAATTAATTTGAAATGTTAAGGAAAATTGACACATTTTTAGAAAAACACAGCTTATCAACACAGAAAAAAACAGAAACTTTGAATAGTCCTGTTCATTAAATACATATTTCTATATCTATTAAATAAACTGAATGATAATAAAAATCCTCCCAAAAGAAAAATCTAGTTACCGATGGCTATTGGTGAATTTTAGCAAAAAATTAAGAATCAATATTAATCTTATCCAAATTCATCCTCAGAATAGGAAATAGGAAATACTTCCCAACTGGATGAAATTTGAAAAGGAAAAACAATAATGGAAGTAGGTTTTCAAAATAGTTTGATTCCATCATCAACAAACTTCAGACATAAATACAGCTTTATAACTCCTAGATATTCTTTTTATCTTGTCCTGATTTTAAACTTTAAACAGAGTTAAAAAGAAAAAAAAGAAGAAGAAGAAGAAGAAGCTGCTTGTTTGTGTAACTTCATTTGTACTAAAAAGATAAAGGAATTCAGGGGGCGCCTGGGTGCCTCAGTGGGTTAAAGCCTCTGCCTTCAGCTCAGGTCATGATCCCAGGGTCCTGGAATTGAGCCCCACATCGCATCGGGCTCTCTGCTCATCAGGGAGCCTGCTTTCCTTCCTCTCTCTCTGCCTGCCTCCCTGCCTACTTGTGATCTCTATCAAATAAATAAATAAAATCTTAAAAAAAAAAGATAAAGGAATTCAGGTATTCAATAAGTGTTTATTGATTACCTCTGTTCTCCCTTCTTTTTATCTTCTCTCCTAACAATGGGCTTTTCCCCACAACATACAAACATGCTCAATTGCCTCTTTTCCTCAAAACTTCCCCCTTAACCATGCAATTTCCTCTCTCACCTTACTGCCTTCCTTCAACCATCCGGACGTGAAACAATTAACCCTGATCTGTCTAATTTTTCATTTCAACTTTTGTCTATCAGCCTCAACAATCTGATTTTCAACCATACCATTCCACCCAAACTACTTTTAGAAAGGTGATCAACGAACTCCAAATTGGCAAACGCAACGTAATCTTCCTAGCCTTTATTTTACCAGAACTTTCTGCTGCATTAACACTGTTCACATGTACTGTTTCTCAAAACTAGTCCCTTGAAAACCTTGACAATAATCCCTTCTGGCTTTCTAATCATTATGTTTCTGCCTCTTCGGATCCTCCCTCCTCTGATCATTTCACATCCTTCCTTCATGGACCCAAGGGTGTCCAGACTGTTTGAAGTACAGTTTCAAAACAGTGTTTCAGAAATATTTAAAGGATTGCAAATGTACTGCTTATGCATATGAGGTAGAACTACTTGAATATATTTCTAAATAGACACTATTCAGCTTTTTCACATAGGCAATATTTTTATTTAGCAAAATAATTTGCATATCCATAATTGCTGTGCTAAACCTTTGAAGAAACATTTTACTTTGTAAGTTGGTTGAGTATCCTCTACTCTTTTACTGCAAATTTGCTTATTACCAAAAATTTAAAGTCTAAATATAAAATTTAATATATGCTAGTACATTATCAGAAATTCAGATTTAATTAATTTGCTTTCATCTGAATTAATTAAAATTGCTTATTTTACCTTCCACTGAAACATTTTAAATGACCTGAAATGCATGAGTTGTATTACTATTCTTAAATAAATAACAATATTGAAAAGAGGAAATATCTACAAGTTTAATTTCTGTCTTGCTCATCTTTTGAAAATTCAGGATCACCTTTTTGCTTTCAAGATAAATCAGAATTTTCAAAGTTTAGAAGATAAGTGACAAGATTAGTAAGATATATATTATATGTATTATATATCTCAATATATCTATATCCATATCTTTATCTCTATATATCTCAAACCCTTCCAAGTTAAACCAGCTAATCACCAAGGCTTCAACCTCATACACAAAACAGAACCCGGGATAGGTTCTTCCTGGAAGCACTTCACAATTAGCCCTTTCAGCAGGTGATGTAAGAATGTGGTTATCATCCCGACCAAATAGCCCAAGGCCTTTCCCTGGTAGTCCCTTTGTCCTAAATTAAACTACACATGAATATGCAAGCCAGCAATTACAGAGAAAGTACAGAATATTAACCACAAGAGTTCTAACTTAGATGTTAAAAAATT
>PISX010021688.1:0-33132 GCA_004024625.1 Mellivora capensis
GGTCTACACAAATGCCCCAGCTTTCCTGGTCATGCCTCACAGTACTATACATGCGAGCATTTTGCCCAGCAATCTGGATGTTTTTGAACTCAGCTTCTATCAGCCAGTAGGGAAGTTAGAACCTTGCTTCTTCAGCACAGAGGGGCTAGCTATCAACCATGGTACCTGCTTCCTAATACTCACTCATGCACCTGTTTATCCACCTAGACTACATATATTTTTGGAGTACCTACTATGTGCCAGGCTTTGAGTAAAGCAGTGCCCTCCAGCATAGACCTCAAAGACTAGTAGACGCAGATTAAGTAAGAACAAAAAGGAATGCAAAATTGCCACTCCACTCTGAGACCATATAAGGGATGTGAGGAGGTCAGGAGGGGCTTACTTCCCTGAGGAAGTGGCAGTCAAACCAAACTCTGAACACTGTGTGCAATGTGACTTGGCAAAGAAGGGTAGGAAGAGTATGTTCAGTAGGTAGGAAGAGGGCAAGAAGAGGGACAAGAGAAAACCAACGTGGGTGGGGTGGAGAGCCCAGAGAGCGCTTGAGGCAGGGAGATAGAATCATACTGCACAGGACAGACAGGTCTGGTAGAGGACAGGACCTCCCAGGCAGCCCCTAGAGGATGACCACTTAAAAGTCCTCGTGTCCAGAAGGTCAGTGAGCACAAGGCCCTTGTTCTCTCCTCTGCCAGAATCTCTGTAGGTATCTGATGAAAAGAGTGCTGAAAAGGCAGTTCTGACCTACACCCCTACATTCCTGTACCCCTGCAAGAGTGGCTTTGCCCTGAATCTGGAAGACACTGGGCAAAATAGGAAATCCAGCTGCCCTCACATTATCAGGTCAGTTTTTGGACATAGTGGCCTCCCAATGCTCTACGGTCTGAATTTTCACTAGTTGGGTTGAAGAGTTGAGTCAATTGTTTTCCATATTCTGAGCTCTCTAAAAGGGACTAAAGTTAAACATAATGAAGGACTCCCCATAGCGAGGACCATTAGTACACAGAGGAAGAGTTGCCATTTTCTGTGCACTTACTATGTGCCAGGCACCGTACATGTGCTTTATTTACATGCATTGTTTAATGTAATCAAACAATGCACATTGAAGGCACTTTAACCCTCATTTTACAAATGAGGAAACAGACTCAAAGATATGGAATTTACCTAAGGTAACATAGCTAGTAAGGGCTGGATTCAGGATTGCCGCCCATGCACCTATTTGATTCTAAAGGTCTTCCCTACTGGGAAGAGGTATGCAGGCTCCCTCTTTCCTGGAAAATTAGAAACACACCTCGCAACCTCCAGCTCTAGAGTTTTGGTGCCATTGTCCTTGGAAACCTCGTCACATGGTTTCTGGACGCCCCTTCCAGATTTTGTGATTAGCAATATCAACTACACTTCCTAGTCCAACCCAGATTTCATTTTCTCAAGCCAGGGAGCACAGTTTAATCATATAAAGTCAACAGAACACAGTTGGGCACATAAAAGGGAAGCAGGTATACAAAAGCACTTTGCAAACTGCAGATGGCCAGACAAATGCCTGACAGATTATTAAAATTATCTTAAGGTATGCATCCGGGAATCTAAGACTCCAAAGAGGCACAGAGAATGTGTCTAGCAAGGTCATACATCTGGTAAGGTCAAAATCATTCCACTTCTCAGCCAGTGCTGTTTGGGGACACTGAGAAGAATGCTTCTTTCTGACAAGGAGCTCCAATCACATGGTATGCTTATTGTCTACGCGGTACCTACCCAATTAGTGAAAAACGGAAAAATTCTGCTGAGTTAGCCAGGTTTTGTGGCTCTGACACAATGCTAAATGGCCCATCTCAACCATTACCACAACTGACTTGACAGGTTATTTTCGAAAATGGTTGACAGAGCTGGAGGCAGAAAATTCTAGGGGAAGGATCAACACCAAACAACTAGGGTAATGCTAACATGCAGAAACTAGACAGAGTGGGAGGGCACAGTGAAAACTTCCCAAAGCTAATAGTGAAGTCGGTTCAGGTATCAGCTTTAATGCCAATATAACAGACATTCTCTCAGGCGAAAAATCATGATGAAGAACTGAGATTGCAACAGGAAATATTTTGTCCAGAAATGTTAACAAATAAAACAGGTGAGTGTGGGGAGAAGTGATGGGCGGGGGGAGATAAAAAGGGATAAAATCCTGTATTCCCAAATTATCACTTAGTCCCCAACCACTTTACTGAACCTAATTTAGAAGTCTTTCCCCATCTCTCACACCAAAACATACAAAGATCGGAGTCCCCTGATCCGCCTTCAGCAGCAAATACAGCATTAACAGCAGTAAAGGAAACACATACGCCTTCACTTCAAATTGTGTCAGGCAAAATTCCATTTGTCCCACCTTTAAAGAGCAGAAAAACAGTGTAACCCATTCAGTGATCTTAGTAAAGACAATCTCCCTATTAGACAAGTTCCCCAAAGTCTTGTGATCTAAGCCAAATAAGGAAGCAGCCGTCACTCAGGCTGGGCTGATGATAGGGTAATTTAAGTAGTGACAAGAAAACAAGCAATGGTGACCCATGTCATTTTGTATAGCAAATGATCTGAGGACCCTGCGGGCAGTCAACAAATAAGCAGTAACAAAAGCTGAAGGCAAATTTTGAAGCTCACTTTTACTCTAAGTTCATTTAGAGGCTGAGGAAGTAGGAGAAAATGCTAGTAGGAGATTTGCATGAAAATTCAGTGGCTATGCTACGGAGTGTTTACTGACAGTCAAGACATACTGGCATGAGGAGAAAAGGAATTTCCATATGGGGTTTCTGCAACCAACATTTCTATCTTCAAAAAATATGATAGTGCTTTTATTCCGCACCATTTTTATGAGATAAGAAATTATGAGTCTTCCTGTTGTACAGAACTAAAAATGAAGGTACAGAGCTTCTCCCCTCTCCCCTGTGATCATGGTAGTGGACCACGCCATTGCTTCACCTAGGTCTCCTTGTACTCCCTCCTACTTATTCTCTATGCACCAGCTTCCTCTCTCTAACCATGGTAGTGTATGATCCTAAGAAAGCCCAACTCCCTTGCCTTGGGTTAAAAGAACACGAAGGTAAAACCTAAAGTCCAGAATTCCTCTGTAAAATCAGGCTGCAGCATCGTATCCAATATGGCAGCAGGGGGAGGAGGAGATGGGTGAAACAGGTGAAGGGGATTAAGAGTACACTCATCTTGATCAACACTGAGTAGTGTAGGGAATTGTTGAATCACTATATTGTATACCTGGGACTAATATAACACTGTATGTTAAATACACTGGAATTTTAAAAAAAAAGTAACGTACACTAATTTTCATCTCAGGGTCTGCTTCTGTGAAACCAACCTAAGACAATCAAATTTTATCAAGAGTCAGTCATTTAGGATGGGCTATATTACACAATGAAAACATACAATCCCCCAAATCAATGGCTTAAAACGATAAAGGACTACTTCTTGTTCATGCTGCTTGTCCACTGAGAGTTCAGAAGCAGCTGGTCTCTGCTCACCTCAGTCACTCAAAAACCCAGCAATGCCAGTTACCATGACATAATGAAAAGAGAGATCGAAAGTCTCAGCCAGCAATAAGTGTTCACTCAGAATTAACATATATCACTTCTGCTAACAGCTGTCTTCGATGAGTTTTATAATCCCACCCAACTCAAAGCAGGCTAGGGACAAACT
Source organism: Mellivora capensis (assembly GCA_004024625.1). Lineage (NCBI taxonomy): Eukaryota > Metazoa > Chordata > Mammalia > Carnivora > Mustelidae > Mellivora > Mellivora capensis. The sequence continues at coordinate 3,685 of PISX010021688.1, forward strand.
TCACTCATGACTACTACAGTAAATCAGAGCTTAGAGCCTTGAGATCTACTGCTTCTCTATGAAATATGATTTGGTTCTGTGAATATCAATTTATCCCCACAATCTACTTACAGCCATTTTTTTTTTACAAGAGACAGTGCTATTGGTTAGAGAAACCAAGAACTTCAAACTTGCTATTATTCCAGCTTTACCATGGGTTGGTAACACCATCATCCTAGATCACCTATGCTCAATGCCTTGGTTTCTCCATATGCAAAACGAGCTAACAGAACTAGCTTATGTGGTCTTCCCCTTTAATCAAGATAGAATAACTAGCACAGAGCTATAGGTCCCAATGAAAACACTTACATAACCAGAAAAATACACATGAAATCACTATTTTCTGACACTGAACAGCAAGCAGCAAAAGACTGTGATTCTTGAGAAAGGGGAAACAGATGACATGACCCACACAACTGACTCGGTTTTCTATCAGTTTTTTCTGGAGGCACTTGATGGACTGTAGCACAATAAGAAGAATCACAGACATGGTCTTGCTGAGCCCAGGGGACAAATATGGGGATCAGGGCTACCAAGGTGGCTGAAATTCCTGGAATATTGTACCAGAAAGAAAGAAGTGGTACATAGAAGGATATCCACAAATCTGCACAGATATCCCCTCGAGTCTTTGGCTGAACACTACTGCATACATGGAGGGCATGACTCCACAGGGCTAGGAAAATAACATATACCAGAGAAAGAACAATTTCCAGAGGATAACTATTCCTTTTTCTACTAGAGGCTATATCCCAATCTACTAGAGACACTAGGAGACATTACAGTGACAATCTAACCACGGTGAAAAATCCTAATTATTCATTAGAGACACCAGAAAGTCCATGCCTTAAGAGCATGCCTAAACTAGCCCTAAGTTAAAGGCTGTTCTAGGTTGTCCCTAAGAAATTTTAAAAACAAGCCTCAAAAGGATTAAACTGACTCACAAGTAAATAAATTGCCTGCTAGAGCAAAATTCAACTATCTATTAAGGAAGACAAAGAAACCTAAATGGTCAACACTGTAGCATCAATCATGTCCAGCATACAATAAAAAAAATCACCAGATGGGCAAAGAAACAAAAAATATGATCCATGACCTGGAGAAGCATCATTTATAGAAACAGACCAGAAGTGATAGAGAAGAGCAAATTAGCAGTCAGTGACTTTAAAAGAGGTATTATGAATATGTTCAAAGACTTAAAAGAAAATATGAATTTAATGAACAAACAAGGAATCACAGTAGAGTAATAAAGAATTAAATAGTAATTCTAGAATAAAGAAGTACAATATCTGAAATGAAAACTTCATTGGTTGGGCTTAAACAACAGATAACACTACAGAAGGAAAGATCAGTGAACTTGAAAACCAGGTAATAGGAACCATCCAAGCTAGAAAGATTAGAGAATCCAAAAGAAAAGAATAACAAGAAAAAAGTGATTAGAGCCTCAGTCATCTATGGGATTACCTATAATAGCTCCAAACTGAAAATAACCCAAGTGTCCATCAACAGGAGAATGTATAAGCAGTTTTTAATTTAATTATACAGTAGAATACTATTCATTAAAAAAACCCTGATACACACAACATATATATCACAGACATTATGCTCCGTAAAAGAAGCCAAACACAAAAGAATCCTTTTGTCAAAGTACACCAAATGAACGAAGCCAAACACAAAAGAACCCATGAAATTCTAGCAAAATGAATCTATGTTGAAAGAAATAACAGTGGTTGCTTTCTGCAAGGGGTGGATAACTGGCAAGGGGCAAAAGGGGTCTTTCAGTGATGGTGAAAATGTACATTCTGATAAGGGCAAGGTAGGCAGATGCATTCAATTGTCAAAACCTCCACCTGTATGCTAAAGATATGTGCATCTCATGATATACATATGTATGTATTTATCAATAAGTTTTTAAAAAGTAAAAATAAAATCAATTTCTATGTGTAAGTGACCAATAATATACTTTTACATTGTAAGTACCTACTGGTATCACCTTTACCACCCAAAATGACTTCTCTGTGTGCTTGCAAATGGCTGAAATTCCAATTCATTTACCTTGAAGCACTCTGCCTGTTCATAAAACAAAGGTCCTTAAATGGGTTAACACTGAAAACCATTTGTACCTTTAGAAACTACATTATCTGCTCCTTTTCTAAGAATGTGGTTTTGGGGAATCACTGGATCAATACCATGAGAATCACAGGAGTTAATTTTTATTCTGTGTTCTAATTTCTCTTCAATGAACATGCAATACGTATATATGAAAGAAAATAGATTTTTTTAAGGACGTGGAGATCTTGGGTGACTGGGCGGGGGGGGGGTGAAAGACCCTAGTAAGATGGAAAACTGGCAGAGGGAAAAGTAGCCGAGAATTCCAGAAGACAAGTTTCATCATCTTTAATATTCCACATAACTGCCTTCCAATTCAGACCAGCAGAGCATTAGGATAATTGAGGCAATTTCCTACACAGAGAGACATGGCAAGATATCTTTATGGAAATTTCAAAACCAGAAATGAATGCATTAAGTAGATCACAACAAGAGCTTTTTGTCATGGCAAAATAAATGTCTCGTCATTCTTACCACATGCCATGCTCTCTCCAGCTTCCCTCTTTGCTCATATCCCTCCCTCTGTCTCTATGGCATGACCTTTTCCTTATATCTGCCAATATCAAGTCCCCTCTTCCTTTAAGTGGCATATGGGTCATTCCTAAGAAAGCCTGGCTGACTGCTCCCTCCTCTGAACTTCCATGATACTCAGTATGTCCTCTGAAATCTAGCGTGGCTTGGTATCGTGGCTCTCTGTAATAATGACGATGATACCAATTATAACCATCATGGGTGGTTTACAAGGTGCTACTCATTGTAGCTTTATACACAGCAGGTCATTTGCTCCCAAAAGCCACTCTTCAAGGTAGGCAGTACTCACCCAATTTACAGGAGACCAAGGCTTAGAAAGGTCAAATAACTTGCTCAAGGACAAAGCTGGTCTACGTAGTAGATCTAGGATTAGAGCCAAGGCTGTGTAACTCCAAAGCTCTTGTTCTTAACCACTATACTACCTCCTTGACACATCTGGGTCTCATTTATCCTAAAACAAAAACAAAAACCCATCTCTATCTCCATCTCGATATGCTTACTATGTGACAGGCGGAGTGTCTGCGGTTCCTTGAAGGGAGGGGTCATAGATTGTACATCTTTGTATTGTCTCCTGCATCAACATGGTGTCTGGCAAATAGGTGTATCTCACTCAACATATGCTTGAAGGGGTGAATAGATACACGAGCCCAATGAGAGACCCTAGTTCTTTCTCCAATTCCAAAATCTGTATTCTTAGAACCTCAGCAACTGAAATAAATGAATTGATGAGTAAATAAATCAATATAAACACATATCAGTTCCTATTCAAACACAGTCTCAATGTTGGCTTCAAATCACAAACCATCACAAGAGATGGTTTTGCTCCATCTTGAATTCCCTTCCAGTTCTAAGTTCTACAAATCTCGATCCTACTCCATTGCACTTCAGAAATACTTCTTTCCTAATTTATTTTCTGTTGAAAGGAGATCACAAAGATTACAAATGGCTATAATGCAGTTTACATGAGATCTTAAGTTCAGGAAAGAAAGGACCCAAGGCATTCCCACATTCTATGTCACTACATTGGGACCGTGTAAGTTAGTAGTAAGTAGTAAGTAGTACTAGTAATAGTACTATTATTAGTACTACTAATAGTACTAGTACTAACAGTACTAGTAATAGTACTACTATAGTACTATAGTACTATAGTACTATGGTAATAGTATACCTAGTAATAGCTGAATACTTACTTGCAGGACACAGGGAAGTCACTAAAGTACTTTCACTGCATTATCTTGTCTGACCTTCACACTTTGGAGTAGGCAAGGAAACCTGGGTTATCCCAATTTTACAGATGAAGAAAATGAGACTCAGAGAGGTGAAGGGATTATCTGGTAAGTAAAATCAAGGTCTTAATCAAAATCTTTCTGCTCTAATTAGGGTCAGTTTAAACCATATCATAGTGTCTCTAGCTCCCTAGGTTATTAAAGACTGCTCTCCCTATTCTATCACTCTAAGTGTATAATAGAACCATTTTGTTAATCCTGTGTTGAGGAGGGCAGGATTAACCCTCCTTCTGTTGAGTAAGCCATGTTTTGCCATACTGTTCCTCAAAGTGATTCCTATAAGTTAGAGTAATAAAGGGTAAACCTTAAAATGTCTTAGAAAGCCAGGCTCTTAGTATCTCAGTATCACATTTTTAAGAAAATATTTATTTATGTAATCAAGATAGAGAGCACGGGTGAGTCGGGGGAGGAACAGAGGGAGAGAATCGTCAAGCAGACTCTCCACTGAGCATGGAGTCCTGTGGCCGGGCAGGGCTCCATCTCAGGACCTACCAGATCAGGTTTGACTGAGGCAAAACCAAGAGTCTGACGCCCAACTGACTGAGCCATCCAGGCGTCCCTCACATTTTTTTAAAAATAGGAAATTAAGTGATTTTTTTTTTCGAAGATAAAGGTGCACAGAATTAAGGCTTTAACATATGTAGCATATGGTATGCAAACTAATCGGAGATTCCTACGATGCAGCAACTTCCACTGTGCTCATGCCAACTGTCCCCCTTTGTGCCTTTACCATCTGAATCCAGATCTATCCCTTTGCGCGTTAGGTAACCACAGTAATCACTGCCATTAGAGTTGAACCTCTTGGCAGTGAGGGCCACCCAGTTTGGCTCAGTGTTCTTGGGAGCCCTCTATTGGCCTTCAGGGTAATAGCAGGAAGCGACTGCCTGGGGCTGAACTTGGTGTGAGTCCTGGGAGCTACTTGAGAACAACCAACCAGCCCAGTCCCTAGGGCCCAGCCAGCGCTGCTCATTTCAGCACCATCCGAAACACAAAATGGAGTGAAGAAATCTACGTTGGACAAACTGAAACAGGCAGAATTGGCGGTGAAATAAACTTCCATTTTCTCAGCTCCCAAAAATATCCATCAAAAATAATTTCTCCATGGGTGCCTGGGTGGCTCAGTGGGTTAAAGCCTCTGCCTTCGGCTCAGGTCATGGTCCTAGGGTCCTGGGATCAAGGCCCGAATCGGGCTCTCTGCTCAGCAGGGAGCCTGCTTCCTCCTCTCTCTCTGCCTGCCTCTCTGCCTACTTGTGATCTCTGTCAAATAAATATATAAAATCTTTAAAAAAAAATAATTTCTCCAAAAAGAGAACTCAGCTCTGAAGAAGGGGCTTGTCTGGCCTTTCTTCAGGAAAAACTCAGCTTCATCCTCATCCCAAGTTCCACCCATGTGCTCCCCACTCTTACCCCATCTGCGGTGCACACGGTGATGATAAGCGGCTCGTGCCCATCGCACACCTTCTAAAAAGGAATTTGCCCTCTTCCCTTCCTCCTGCAGCCCTCCCTTCCCCGCCATCCATCATACTTCATACTTTCCCTCCTTCACACCTTCCTTCCTCCTGCCTTCTCTTTGTCCTCCTTCTCCCTCCTTCCTTCCCTTTTTCTTTTCACTCTTTTTACAATTTTTACCAGAAGCTGAAAAGGTGACTCTGAATTAGAACCTACCTCAAGTTTATAATCTGATAAGGAAGACATGACAGGTATCTTTATAACTATTTAAAAAAGAAAAAAAATTACCAAGAACCCTAGGAGAAGTTCTAGCTAGACCGACTCCCATGGCTACAGGGAGTTACCTCGAGTAACAAGTGATTTATCGGAAGGACTCATAAGCCCAGGAACCCAAGCAGAGGCTCATCAAGCAAGAAATGGAGGCTGACTCTGGCCCTAGGAGTATTCCAGGAGCTCCCTGACCATCATTCACACGCTCCACCAGGACACACAGCTACGTGGTGTGTCTGGGTTTTTGCATTGTTTTGTTTCGTTTCGATTTTTAATCACTTAACCATGGACTTTCTCACCGCACAGTTACTCAACTCTTTGAGAAAGACCCTCATGTTCTGGATTAAGGGTGGGTGTGACTAAGGGGCAGTTAGGACTCTGAATATATTCAACCAGGGGCAACAAGGCCACAGCAGAGGGCCACCAGGATCCAGGCCCCCACAGCACGGAGCAGGCCCAGACCGTGTCGGGAGGGAAGACGGTAAGCACGTCCGGAAGGCCAGGCTCATCTCCAACAGAGCAGCTCTGCCAGGTGCTGTATCTGACTCTGTCATCTCAAAAACAGCAACTGCACGCTTGGAGCACCCATAGCTCTGGAAATATCCCATTCACTCCCCTTTCCATTCAAACTCCTCTCTTACAAGTGGGGAAGTAACTGCATCTGGGGAACGATGCGCTCAGTTGGTGTGGATACTTGAGTGGCAGGACACCGAGGCAAAGGGGAAGTTTTAACTAATGGTCCAGAATTAAGGGCAGAGGAAATGAGAAAGGGGGGAAGGCTTCTGGCTTCTCATCTCTTATGAGGCTGGGTTCCTGATTTCTTCACCCCACTGTGAAGTCCCCAGGACAGAGCTTGACCAAGTGGCAAAGGCAGGGTAAGGAGGTAAAGGTGGTTGAGTTGAGAAAGATATTTGGGTTTGAGACCTGAGTAATCCTGACACTGGGAGGTTGTGCTGATGGAGAGGAGGGGAATGGGAATGGGGGGATGGGAGGATCATCGGCTAGAAGGGGTCTTAGTGCCCTACCACCATGCAAACTCAGTCTCAACTATAAATTGGAATTATTGGTAGTGAAGCTTTGGCTTACTTTGTACCCACTCCCACCTACCAGGTACACACATACACACAGAATTTCCTCTGATACACACACACACACACAGACACATACACACCGCCCATCCTAAGGAAAGGCCCCTTACAAGCTGTGGGTATAGACTCTTCTGGAAGACTGGGGTTCACAGGGCTTCCATCTAAAGCCCAAGAGTGTTTTCGTTACCAGCTCAGCCACAGCAGCCAAGTCTGGGCACTTTAGGAATGCATGTCTGCTCACTTCCTCTCTCCAGGCCCTCCCTTGTCCTGCTAGCAAAGCAAAAATAAAACAAGTGGATCTGAGCCAACAAAGGCAGAGTTGACACTCAATGATTTGAGTCACTGGAGGGGATCATCACCGTGAACAATCAGGGCACAAGTAGTGAATCATTCACTCTGAGATCCCGGAGCTGAAGCTACTAACCGCTCGGGCCCACACAAACCCTAGATTTTTCTTCAGCAGTGATTCCCAAAGGCCATTCCTTGGTATCTTAATTCTAAGTGATATTAACGGGAGTTCTAAAAATAAATAAGATTCCACAGTCAAGTGAACTTCAGATCCTTTGTGTAACAAACGGTAAGAAAGGTAACTTTGCTGCAAGACTTCCCCAGTTTTTCTGGTAGTTTTTAAACTTGAAGAAGGAAATGCAGTTTACAAATCCCCCACACTTTCTAAAGACTTCCCAGAGCCTTGGGTTGAGGAACATCTCTCAACATCCATGCTCCAAGGAGAATTTGGGGAAATGTGGCTCTCCAAAGTACCCTCATTCATGCCAGGGCTCTCTTCAGCACAATACAGCATCATTTCCCATTCAAGGCTCATATTAAATCCCCTTGTGAAGGAATCTTTCTTCAGGGGTCAAGTCTACATTCAGTGCTTATGGGCCTGGCCATATGTGTTGACCCATGATTATAAGAAATTTAATTTAGGACTTTGGGAACATAATGTCATGATTTGCAGGCTCCCCACAGTCTGGTCCTGACCTCACCCTAAATGGTCCTCTCCTAGGCCAGTCACCCACCGTGGCCTCCATCTGTTTCTTATCAGGTTAATTCCTGCCTCCTTGCACTTGCCCACTGCTCTGTCCCACAGTCAGTACATCTTGGTGGCTCATCTTATCAGCCACTGGGACTCAACAGCCCTCCTCTCCAAATCGCCTGTGGTTCCAATGCCCTGTTTTATGTTATTCACAATACTTTTGCTCTTTAAAATTGCCTTGGTCATTCATTTACACGTTCATTTATTGTCTCTCTTTCCCTCTCAAACATAAGCTCCGCAAGAACGTAACTTGTCTCTTCCATTACACAGAATGTGGTACATAGTAGGGATTAGATATTTGTTGAATGAATAAAAGCTCTCAATGGGTTGTTGCTAATAACTTTTGTCTCATAAAAAGCATCGCAATCCCCTTGAAGGTAGAGTCTACTGTCAGTGAAATTCAGCAGAGAGGGTCCTAGGGTAAGCTGGAGGCAGCCTGGGTCAATCATAATCCTGTCACTGCATCCCTTTAGGGAAGACTCTTGACCTCTCTGTGCTTTTTTTCCTCCTTCTGCACAGCAGCTCAACTCATTCACCATTGTACACCCACCTCCAACTCACAGCAGGTGCATGAAAGGTCACTGAGTGATGAAAACCATTTGCCACAACTACTAGATACTAGATACTAGATGTGAGTGCCCAACAAGCACCTATTGAAATAAAACAGTAATACATTGGGGTTTTTTATTTATGTAGGTGAAGGGGATATAATCCTCTGCCAAAAATAAATAGGCACTTATTTTAAGTATTAGCGAACTTCACTGAGACGTTATGTCGGTGTTCAAAGAGGGATATTGCTCCTTAAATTTTCTCAGTCTCTATAGCCTGTTTAGTCTGTCCCAGTGGAGGTCTTCCTTTCTCCATCCAATTGTCTTCTGAGCCATCCAAGACCCACTCCTTTTCCTGGCACTGGAGGCCACTGAAGACTGCAAGAGAGGGAGGCCAGCTTCCGCGGGAAGCCCTCACCGGTCAGCAGCCTCCTTGCTGGGTAGTTGGTAGGAAGTTCTCCTACTTCCGCTGTCACTGGGGATAGCTGCGGTAGTGGTAAGAGGAGGAGGAGGACACCATTTCCTGAGATTATATTACATGCCAGAAGCTCTGTGAAACTCTTTACATCTATCATTTAATCTTCACAAAAATTCTGAGAGACAGGTTCTATTATTATTTCCATTTCATAGACAAAAACACCAAGCTCAGAAAAATCCTCTACCTCAGGATTCGTAAACAGGAAGACTCAGCTCTTGCTGAGTTACAGAACCTTAAACAGATGTGAAAGGAAGAGAAGAAACACTTGTGCCACACTGGCCACCTCCCCCGCGTGGAAACACCAGAGGAGAGGCTGGGGGCCCGCACCGTCACCAGCACAGGAGGGGAGTCTCACTTCGGATTGGATATGGTTTGGGAATTACCCAGGAAAGCACTGGGTCTGGAGGTTCCCTCAGTCCTGAAGGGTGTGAGCGTTCCCCCATCCCTGGGGAGGAAGCATGTCCCCTTCCAGAGGTGACCAGAGGGAGCGGCTGACCACACAGTTGGAAGGATACAGTTGGGAGAGGGGATGGGGAATGTTGACGACCCAGGACCTCGGCATCTGCTCCTGTCCCCCCTGGAGCTGACACTCTGCCAGCAGCCCAGGGAGCTGAACAAATACTCCAGGAGCCCTGAGGTGCAAGGAAACCAACAGGGGATTTTAATTAAAGGCAACTTGCTGATCAGGTACATACTTAATGTTATAATTACCCAGTGATGACAGCACCATGAAGTGCGGGCGAGCAGGAAGTACTGACCAAGCAATTTCGAAAGGTTGGTCTAATGCTCTTCATTTTTCACTAAAGCCTAAATTGAGTTTGTGCTTTCAGGGAATAATGAAAAAGACAGAAAGGTGAACATGACAATTCAGTTCCAAGGACCTGAGACTTGGGGGGGGGGGGGGGGGGAGTAAATTTTCCTCTGAAGCCAAATAATGGGATTCATTCACTCATTTATCAAACTTTATAGAATCGTTGTTCTGTGCCAGACACTGTGCTCCACAGTGGAAATATGGAGGAGGGAGGGTGGAAGGGGGAGAAGGAGAAGAAAAGGGGGGAGGAGGACATGGGAGGAAGGAGGAGGAGGAGAAGGAAGAGATGGGGAAGGGGAAGAGAAGTGGAGAAGAGGAAACAGTCTTGCCTTTGATGACCTCATTGTCTAGTAGGGGAGACAGACTCTTGGCTCCAAAAATACAGGCTCAGCTCAAGAGCCAACTGGACTTAAATCTCTCCGTAAGTGGCAGGGATTTCCAAGTCTCCAAGAGTGTCCTTTTGGCTGCTGGCAAGACTGGGGAGGCAGCTGCCAGGGCCCTGGGGGCTCAGGGGCAGCAGGGCTTGAGTGTGCCTTGTTCCTCCCAGGACAGGGCAGGAGGAAGGCTGTTCTTCCCATCCAACTTAACAGTACAGTGGGACTTCCATTCTGAAATCAGTGCAAAAGGTAAAATTGCACAGAGTCAAAACTATGCTTGAAAAATTCCTTGAATCGCTGTAAAGTTCAGTGTCCGCCCTTCGCCTACCCCCTGGTTCAAAAAGCTTTTTTCACAATCAAGTTTGAGAACCACTGAGCTAGCTAGCCTTAAAAGGGAGGAAGGAAAGGAACACCTCTACTGTCTTCAAGATAATTATCAAATTGCTGGCGGTGAAAGGGGGATGAGTAGAGAATTCTAAAGAGTTTCTGCTGGCCTACAGAGATTTCTGCATTGTGTTTTAATATCTAGCCTCTCAAACCTTCATAAATGTTAATGGATTTGTTATTTGTCCAGAGGGTTCCTTAGGATGGGAAGGCAGGCATGTAGGAAGGGAGAGACTGGGGCAGCTCTCAGTTCGGAGTTTCCCATGGTAGGATCCTGCAGTTGGGTAAAGGACAGGGTTGGGGTAGCCTCACTTGGAGGGTCCAGGTGAAGGCCCCATGCAAGGCTGTGCCCCCGGGGACAGTGGGCAGCAGCCAGCTTAGGAGACTAGGAAGGGAGCAGGTTGAGCTCACGTGAAATGAGGAAGTCAGGGCCACCAAGGTTTGGCACCAGAGAGCCCAACAGTGGACAGGCCGCAGAGACCCCAGCCTGGGCTATACAGACTCAAGCGGCATTTGTCAATGGATCTGCCCAATCAGCCTCCTGGTGCTTGCATTCTGAAGCCAACTAGGACACGCCCCTTCTCTCCCCCAGCTCCCCAGCTCCTTGCAGCCTCCCGGGAGCCTCGCCCAGCTGGTCACCCACGTCGAGAGGCCTGCCTGCTCTTCTTCATCTCTATAAGCCTTACCCCTTCTTCAGGGTATCCCTCATCCCCCCCACCTCCCCTGGGAATCGGGCCTCCTATGGGAGGGGATGCCCCCCCATGTACCCTTCTTCCCACACCCTTCCAGCTGGCTGCACTCTCTTGACACCAGCCATTCCGGGGGGTGAAGTGCCCGGATCTGAGCTGCCTGCTGACTCAGAATGTTACCCGTGACTCTGTGGGCACAGGCCGTGCCTCAGCTTTCCTGTCCGCAGATGGGGAGAAGAGAAGTACCCACCCCAGGAGCTGGGTAAGAAAATTTAAGGAGGTGACAATGTAAAGGCCCTAGAAGGGGCCTGGCATGGGGCAGAGTGCTTAACAAACATTTTCCAGAAGATCCTCAGAAGAAGGACTTCATACCTCGCTATCTTTTCAGGGCCCACCTGGCATAGCAGAAATTCATAGCGACTTGTACGCTTTATTTTATTAGAAACTTGTTCATTCAAGAATCATCTACCAAGTGCCTACACCAAGTCATTTATAAAAATGAACGGGATACATCTCCCGCCCTCCACAAGCCCCTGTGAGTGATCCAGCCGGCGCAGCAGGGAGGGTGTCGGGCTGGGCCCTCTGGGCCGGTGGCAGCAGCTTCCCTTCAGCTGGGTTCCCCGAAGAAGAGGGGAGAGGGGAGGCAGGGGGCTGGGGTCAGGTGGCGGTTTCCTCAAACCACCGATTTCTTTTTGCACATTTTTAGTTTAGTATTGCTTTCTATTTATTTCCTGGCAAACACATATCCAACAGAGCATTTAGTTTTAGAGGAGATGAACTTAGTGACAATAAGGGAAATCTGAGAAAACTGAAGAGGAAAACCCAGATCAAAGGTTGAAATGCACCCCCTCCCCAAATAGCCCCAAACTGGAAATCACCTAAGTGCCCATCTGGAATGGATAAGTAGACCGTCATATGGTCACACAATGGAAAAATCCGTGGGCCACACGAAGAAATCATCCACAGACGGCTACAGGCAAAAACACAGACAGATCTCGGGAATGGAATGTGGGGAAGCCGGAGACGGAGAGCCCATAAGGCACCAAAAGAAGCCAGTGAACAGTCAGAACAATGACTCTCCGGGGGAGGACTGCAACGGAGGGGAATGGCTCCCAGGAGGAGGGCTTCCGGGTGCTGAAATGTACTGACCCCTGATGGTGGTAGGGTTAACAAAGGGGGTTCCCTTGGAGAGGTTCTGCATGCTATTAATTTTAAGATCTGTGAACCTTTTTCCTATATTAGCATATTCCAATAAAATGATTTAAAAACAAGCACAAAGCAGTTTACTATCAGGGATGCCCCCAGAAGAGGCTCGGAAGGAGACAAAGAAGGAATTTCAGTGGCGACTGCACAAAATAGGCCCCTTCACCCTTGCGGAAGGCCTCCCAGTAGCGCCCTGGCCCCAGACTCCAAGGATGGCTTCATTTGGGTTCAGGATCATTGGCGACCTTTGCCTTGCTCATCTCTGTCGGTATGCCTTCCTCCCCCAGGCCAAACTTGTGCCCCGGCTCCTCCAAGAAGCCTGACCGGACTTCCAGGCACTTTAACTACCCAGTCTCTGGAATCCTCAAGGTGACTGCAATTGAATAGGAAAAGGTCTGAAATCCTTCACTGGGAGCCCTGTGTGTACTTGCACCTTGACTCCTCACCCAGGTACTCAGTCCTCAATCCTTGTGGTGGAGAGAAGGAGCTGCTTCTTTTCCTGCATCCTTTACTGTGCCTTATCCAGTGCCAAACACTCAATTAGTGGGGATTAGATCGTCACAGACTGGCCCACTGGTTATACTGTGCCTTTTCCTCAATTAGAGTATAAGCTCTAATTAAGACAATTAACCATCTTTATTGGATTGTAAGGAAATGTTTTAAAATTACAATAGCATGATATTGACCAGAAAAAGCCTTCCCTGCTCCAAACCCTTTAATGGCTTCCCATTAACCTGAGCATAAACTGCAAAGTCTTTCCCCAGATTTACAAGGCCCCTTCCACAGGGCTGCTTCTGTCCACTCCCTCCTACAGCGGCTCTGCCCTTCTGCCCACTGCCTTGGGCTTACTTCACTCTTTCAGAAGGACCAAGTTCTCTCTTGTGTGAGACCTTCCACTGGAATCATAGGCTTCACCCCAGATGCCCCTCCACTTTGAGTAAATTCTAATCATTTCTCCTGATTTCATTACAGCTGTTGTCTCAGGAAGGTCTTCCTGAATGCCTGGACCAGTGGTTCTCAATTGGGGTCACGAATCCAAATCCCCTGGAGGTCTTATTAAAACGCCAGCTCTCGGCCCTTCTGAGTCAGTAGGTTTGGGGTGGGACCTTCAGCTCCCAGCTGAAGCTGCTACTCCTCTGGGGACCACGCTTTGAGAACCACTGGTCAGAACCAGGCAGCACCACCTTTGTTACAGTTTCCAAAGAGGCATCTTCTTACCCCCTTCCTGGCCACACTGTCTGATGCCTCCTCACCAGACTAACTTCCACGAGGACAGCGGCGCGGCAGAATCCATGAAAACACGTACCCCACACTTTTATGGCCCTTTAATGTTGCCAAAGTAACTTCACACCCATTGTTTCATTTGACCTTCAAAACTAGGGAGCAGGGCCCACCGCCTTCAACACACAGTATCTCATTTAATCCTCACAGCTGCACTGCAAGGGCGTTAGTATTTCATCTCTAGACTTGAACGCACCAAGGCTCACAGGCTAAGAGACTGACCCTTGAGTCAGTTTAAATGTCAGGCTCGGGCTGCACAGAGCTGCCACCTAGGTGCCCAAGCGACCCATCTCCTAAGGCAACGCCAAGCTCCTCTCTTGCAAACCACACTGGGAGAGTTATTCCCTTCTACCAAGAGACTGCTGCCTCACGCTCTTGGGGAAATGGAAATGGAACGGTGAGAACCTTGATTAATTGGCCCATGAGTAACCTTTAATTAATTGGTCAATATTCAAGGATTACACCCTTGAACTTTGGAAAAAATTAACGGAAGAGCTCCTAAAAATTAATTAGTAGAAATCAACACACTGATAAAAGTCTCCATGCCTCCCTTAAATAAGCAGTCACAGGAATTTATGAGTCCTGGTTCTCTTTCTAGGACCGACAGGTCAGAGAGGATTGGACAGAGAGAGGCCCCACCCATTTTATCTTGGTACAGCCCTGGCTATGTGGTTCCTAGAAAATCCTGAGCAAAATCCTGATTAGTCCCGTTTAGGCTTCCCAGTTCTTCAATTATTTAGTTGTTTATTTCCCTGTGATTTGCTATGTGAATAGAATCATCAAATTTTAAAACTAAAAGTACCCCAAAGATCATGTTTTGATTCTCTAATGTGTGACCCCATTAATTCAAATGACATTAATTTAAAATTCATGATAATTATATAAACACTGAGTGAGAAGTATTGTGGTTCCTTCCAGTTAAAATATGAGTCTTCTCTTTACTGATACACCGTCTCTTCCCAAGAAAGATGTGAGGGGACTGCCTGATTAATATGCTGAGGTTCTGAGAGGAAGGAAGGGGAAGAATGAATGATGTGGCATCATGGCTGAGGACTTTTCCCTCTAGTGTCAGAAAGATCGAAGCTTGAGTTTGGGCTCTGCCATTTTCCAGCTATGTGGCCTTGGGCTAGTGACATCCCCTGGCCCTAGATCTCTCATCTGGAAAGTGGGAAATGATAATGGCACTTTTATTATACAGCTGTTGTGAGAGGTAAAAACAAATACCACATATGAAGTGCTCGACGAAGCATCTGGAAATTATTACAGCTACTAATAGTGACGTAAGTCATCACACTGAAAGCACCTGCTACCACCGCATATTTTATACAAAGGACCTCACGTACTTCCCACCGCAATCTGTTGAGACAGGTTTTACGGGTGAAGAAACAGTCTGAGAGTGACTTAGTAACCTACTTGAAGTCACCCATTGAGTAGGTACAGGAACAGCTCTTTGAGCCCAACATCTATGGAACTCCCACATCAGACTGCTTTCACCAAACCCCCCTCCATGGAGACACATGTGGGTAGGTAAAGAAGGCCTGGTGCTGTCACCTGTTTACCCTGATGTGCACAACATGGCTGAAAGAGTGAATGCGGGCAATCCTGGGGAGACAGGGGTTTCAATTTGCAGAAAAGCACAACATATGAAGGGACCTGAGTCCCTCCTGGAGGCAAATGGCTGTGAACCTACCATAAGAAAGAGTGTCTAACAAGCCAAGTTCTTGGGTTAGGTAGAATACAGAATTAGAATTAGAATTAGGATACAATCTTTTGTGCCTCTAGGATTCTATATTAAATTTGGCCACAATTCTTAGCTTTACCTTTTAGTCAAGCCATCTTAGCTGTCCTTGTGTAACCATGTGGGCTGGGCAGGGGGCTGTGGGGATGGGATTTGGCAAAAAGACAAACAAAACAAAACAAAAAGGACCTGAACTAAAGGTAGAAAAAATCCAGAAGGGTGGATGCCCAGCTCTAAGGAATCAGCCTGGACTCAAATTTATTTACCTGACTTACAAGTTACCCAAAGCAGGGAATGTGCAGTACACACTCCGATTTTGCAGGCGGTACTAAGTATTTCCGGATACTTAACTGGCAAACTTATGGGAAGAAGCCACCAGCTCCTACGTGAACAGGAAGGGAAAGCCTGCAGAGGGGTTTTCTCCAATGTAACAGGATTCAAAGCTCTGAGTTCCCAGTGAAGATCTGGGGAATTCACCCAGGAGTCTTTCCCAGATTGGACTCCACAGAATTCCATTTAAGGTGTTCCTGTGGTCAAAAACATTGGAAAGGGGGTTGGGGAGGATGAACAGGAAACACAGAAACCAACCAGAAGATCCCACTGTGGCTCTGCCAAACCACGGGGCAAGCAGGGATGGGCTACGGCTGAGTATGGTTCTGGCATTTAGAGAGCAAAAAACGCAGAAGGGGCCCGAGAAGAAGAGTTTGAACAATCAAAGGGACACTGAGGTTGCGCTTCATTAACTGGGACTCTCCAGTCCAGAGGCAAGAGCACCAAGGGGTGTGGGTGATGTCGTCAAAATCATACATAGAATAAGCACAGGCTGGAGAACTCAAAACTAGAGGTACGTTCTGGGAAGTAAATGGAAACGTTCTCTCATTAAGTGAACAAAAATCCCATGAACTCTATTACTCCCACGAGGCACAGCTGGTTGAAAGAATAAATGGTTCAGTTCAACAAATACCACTGAGTATTACATCTAAGATGCTAACTTATTTTAATTAAACTTTTTATCTTGGGGTAAGTAATAGATTCACATGCAGTTATAAGAGATAACAGAGTGAGATCCCAGGGTGCACCTTTTACCCGGTGTCCCCCGAAAGCAACATCCCGCATCACTGCAGCATAATAGCGCAGGCTACTCACAGTGATACAATGCGACAATCTCACTCAGATCTCCCCAGTTCTGCCTGAGCCTGTGCCCCCCTGAATGTGCACGCTTGACTCTGTGCAACTTGGTCACGTGTGTCAGTCGCTATCTCCAGCAGCACAGTCGAGACACAGAACACTTCCATCACAAGGCTCTCTCATGTCACCCTCTTACAACCACGCCCACCTCCCACCCACCCCCATTCCCCCTCCCCAACAGCCAGTAACCACTAATCTGTTCTCCAGCTCTAGAGTTTTGTCATTTCAATAATGTTATGTAAGTGGAATCATATGAGCTTTAACGTCTATGGATAACAGCACATAATTAAGGATGAGGAACATCCCTTGAGGTAATAATCGAGACCCGAAAGTTGAACTACCCCTCCCACAAAGTCCCTCTTCTGCGCTAACAGGGGGCGACACAGACAATGGGTCAGATGTGGCTGAACTTTCTGACATTCTCAGGAAATAGACACTTGGTCCTATGTAACAACCTGAGTGGGTGGGGCAGGACGGTGAGGAGGGACTGAGGCTAGGAGCTGGATTTGTCCCCTGAGAGGGACCATGCACTGGGGAAGGACCCCTTGCGGGTGAAAGGGGGAGTGATAAGAAGACGCCGAGTCTGAAAGGTCAAGTACACACCACAGTGGCACGGCAAGGGGTCAGGTCTGGGGTGAAAGCCAGGCTGGGCCTGGAAGAAAGGCCTTGGAGTTGAAGTTGGCCTCTGTTCTCTCGAAAGAGCCAGACCTACGCGCAAGTGATGTGTGCATAGATGGTTTCACGTGGCTGAAGTTGAGACCAAACCATTTTCAAGAACTTTGAAACCACTTTGACTTCACCCACGTGTATCAAATAAGCAGGGGATGGATCCTAATAAATGGAGGAAGCGAGGCCTGGCAGCAGAAAGGCCAGTGAAGAGGCCCTGGCAAAGCCACAGGAGCCAGGAGAGAACCCGAATTAAGATAATGGCAGAGAAGCCGAAGAGAAGAAAGTGATCACTTGTGGAAAAATAAACAGAAGCCTCGGGAGTGAGGGGAAGGAAAAGAAAACGTCACACACGTACCCCAGATTTCCAGCCTTGAGTGAGTGGGAGACCCAGAGGCGGGAAAAGGCAGGGGTGGAGAAGTTGGGTTGGTCACAATGACACTGAGTTACTGGGAGGTCTTCCTGGAGACATGACCACAGGAGAGTTGAGGGAGGCACTGCGGAGGCTGGAAGAGGTACCAGTTGGACAGACTGACTTGGCAGGAGTGCTTTTAATCACAGCCATAGTAGATTTCTGAGGGGAAGAGCATTAAGAGAGCCTTAGGGGTCCCAAAGGATGGGAGGAAGAAGAAAGTCTGCAAAGCATACAGACACGGACCAAAGGAAGGGGACAGGGGTGGTGTAATCAGCATAGCAGGGACCCATGAAAGAGAAGAGGAGAATTTTAAGGAGAAGTTAAGCAGTGTTGAGTGCTTCCAAATAGTTGGGGAGAACAAAGATAAAAATCTACAAAGAGTCTTTGAAATCTTCCCTTTGGGAGCTGTGGTTTGAGGCTTCTCCCAAAGGAAGAAATTCTTAATGACAGAACTTCTAGTAGTAGGACGAGTTTCTTTTTAAGAAAGAGTGTCTTTACTGGTAGCTCTCCAATCCCACCATATGGCAACCACTTCCTCTCTCTTGCTAGTTAACTCCTTTACTCAACTACGAGGACAAGGAACGTCCAGAGGTTCTAGCAGCCGGCTAGGGAACAGCCAAGTCAAGGGAGGGAGAAAAGCAATTAGGCAAACAAAGATAAGATCACAAAAGTAATTATTAAGATTGCCTTGGTAATAATGACCAAAGCTGCACTTGAATTTTAACATCTGGTATGTACCAGAGGTTCAGCTAAGCACATCCTGTTGGCAGCCATGAAAATGCACTACTCAGGTCTCCTGCTGCAGGAACATCACTGACCTCGAGCTCCAGCAGCCATCCCTCAGGCTGGTGGAGCCCACAGCAAGGCCACGCCTGTCCCCAGGCACTATGGTTGTAGTCCTGGGAGCTGTGAGCCTCCTCTAACAGGCAGCTCTGGCTCTAGGATTCCTCTCCAGCCTGGCTGAATCTTTCTTGGAATGACTTCCTTCGCTCTGCATTGAGGTCTGAGGACCCTCTCCCCTTTTCTGGCTTCCTCCCCTTCACTCCTCAAAACATTTCTCCCAATACATCTATTGCACTCATCTCGTCCTGGAGTCTACTTCTCAGAAGACTTGAATGAACACAACATTTTGCCCCATTTCACAGTTACTACAACGTATAAACACCATTAGCCCCATTCTCTGATGGGGCGCAGAGTGGTTAAGCGCTTGTCCAAAATCATTGGCATCACCCTGGCCACATTCCATTCCTGAACACGCCCAGGTCCTCCTGCCTTGGGCCTTTCCCTCACACAGTTTCTTCTATTTTGAATGCTCTTCCTTTGAAGGGCATGTTCCTTTTCCTCTTATGGGTCTTAGCGGAGGAGTACTCAACTCTCGGGCCTCCCTAAGTAGATCCTTTGCTTTTCCCTACCTCTGGCCCTGGTTTCTTCCCTTCATAGGACTCACTTCAACTTAAGATTACTTTATTTTCCTCCTTGGTGTTTCCATCTGTTTCTGTCCCTCATGTCCTACAACTCCCAAAATCATGTCTTTCTCTTTCCACCGTATTGACAAATCCTAGTACAGTACCTAACACACACATTTGTAGAATAAATGAATGAATGGATAAATAAATATATTGCGTGTTATTTTCCACACATATTATTTTGTTGAATGATGGGGAAGAGAATACAAAGGAAAGAAAAGAGAAAGGTTAAGTCCATTGGATGGGAAAAAAAAAAATCACTTCCCACAGCCCCAAAATGGCCTCAGGTGCCATTTTGTATCTGCCATTTTAGGTATCTCTAATGATGGGAGAGTCTGCATCCTGCAAGGACACAACCCATTTTTGGAGAAAATGCAGTATTTTTTCCCCAGAAGGGATGGATACAGAACTAATAGTTTGACATGCAAGTCACATCGTAATAACAAACACCTCCGCCATCCTCTCCCCTGAAGGACATGGGAGATCGGCTGGGCTGGTATCCATCAAAGGTGTCAGAGACGCCAGCCAGGTCCTTTCAGCCACACTCTGGCCTGAGGCTACGGAGCCCAATGGGTTTGCCCCTGTCCACCCAAGACAGAATTTTGCTGCTGACAATTAAATTAATAGAGCTGGTGGATGAGTGATCTCTCTCAGGGACATCTTGCCAACATAGCCATGACCTCCTCACCACCCTAAAGTGACCTGCCTAGGGCATGCACACTCCATGGGACTGCAATTCATCCACCCCACCTCCCTTACTGAGCAGCTGACTGGAGCTAGTTCAAGATAGTGGGGTTAGGATCTGGGATTGTGAGGAGCAGGAGAAGGAAACAGATCCTTTTCCTGGAGGGAGGAAGACCTTCCCCAGCAAATCTAAGGCAACAGTGAGGCTCTTTTAAGAGGGTACACAACCGCTCCCCTGGCCCAAGCTCCAACCTCACTGAGCTCAAACTTCTAGATTGGCTCCTTACAATGGAAGCCATGGGTCCAGCACCACAGCCCGATCTATTCCATTTCATACCTGGTAATACCCTGTCAGTGGAGCTCTACTGAAAAATTCTCATCTCACATCTTACAGTTTAATGTGCAACTGTTGTAGGCATCATCGTTGCCAACATTATTACCATCATCATCAGCCGATAATCTCCTGTATTTTACATAAATCCTTACAGTTTATAGAGCACCTTCGGACATGTGGTCTCACTGAATTCTGTCAATTCCCTCTTTGCACGAAAGAAATACATTCTTTAGGACTCTTTGTTACAATGGCTAGAAAGTCAAGTCACACTGGCTCCAGCCAAGAAGGGAAGGTTTTGCTAGGATTCAGCACTGTCTCACGGGGTCCAGGAACAGGCAAAGAGCTGGACATCCAGAGCATGTTGGTACCTGGGCCTGGCGAGCCCCTGGGGCCCCTCTTTTGTCTCCACCTTTCTGCTAATCTGCCTTGTTTCTCATGTGTGGACCAGCTTCCTCAGCTGCTTCTGAGTTTGATGTGTAACAATCCACACACCCAGAGACTCACAGATTCACCTTCTCCCGCTCTCTCCCCGCTGACACAACGCACTCCTGTCCCACGTTCCAGGATAAAGCCTGTTTGCCCTCGTTGCTCAGACGTCCATCCGTAGATGACACAACCAAGGCCATGGGGCCCGGGGGAGGGGACTACAGTGGAGGAAGGGCTGGGCTGACAAAGTGCCTGTCTGGTACAAAGAAAAACTGGAAGTAGGAAAGGCAGACTTACTTAAATCAGTGATGTGTGTGAAATCCCCTAATTTCCTGGCCAGCACACGCTTAGTGCTCCACAATAGACGTTATTAGCATTATTATCGCCCAGAGTCCTGTTTGCCAGCAAGATGGAGGACTCGGAGCACGCAGCTGGACCCCTGGGTGCCCACCGTCATTGTCTGGGAGCCCCAGGGTCTCTGGGAGTAGGAGCCGGTCTACTCAGCATCATGTCCTCAAAGTCTAGCCTGGGACCTGGCAGAGACTGCATTTTTTTTTTCATTTTCTTTTTTAAACCAAACTAACAATTATTCCCGCTGTTTCTAGAACCGCAGCAACATCAGTGACCTTCTCAATAGAGCAGAGAAAGAAATGGCCTGAAGGAAAGAAGGGGAAAGTGCAGACGAACCCCGACCAGCCCGGAGGCTGCAGAGGGGCTCCTCCAGCCCCACAGGAAGTGGGCTGAGGCCACCTCTCGCCGCAGGAGATGGGTCTTCCTCCTCCACATCATACCTCAGATGCAGCATGGCTCCAGGAACTAAACTCTCTCCCAGTGACTCTGGGAAATGGAATGAAAGGAAGGGCCAGGAAACCCATTCACAAGCACAGCATGACACACAATGGACAGGGGGCCATGAGCAGTGGGGGCCGCCACGTCTGATGCCATTCCCAGGAAAGCACCAGCTCAGCATGTGGCAAGTACAAGGCTCTCAGAGCCCGCTAGGAGTGGGTGGGCTTAGCAGACCCTGTCTGAGGACCAAACTTACATGCGAGTGGAAGAATTTTTAATTTCTATGGTAATAAGGAGCTTAAACTCCAGTTCTATATACAGGCTAAATGCGTGAGCTACATCGCTGTGCCCAGGCTGATCCCCATGAGATGCAGACTGACCAGGGACCAGCCGTGATGGAAAAGAACATACAGGAGGATGAACCCGAGTTAGCAGATGAAAAGAACAACGTGATTAAAGGGGTTGAGAGAGGCTGAAACAGGGAAGGGAAAAAGTCCTTAAAAGCATACTGAAAGTGTGCCATGTGGAGTACACATCAGCTGTTTGAAGCCCCAAAACTCTTGCAACAGCCACGTGGGTGAGGCAAGTGCCCCCGGCAGTACACCCCAGTGAGGTCCCTCGGGACTCCCTGCTCCCACTGCCCCCCCATCTGTGGCTCTCAGACAGGGGTGTGCTTGCAAATCCCAGGGCACCTGTCAAGACATGTACGGTCCTAGGCCTTCCTGCCACTTCCGGACGAGCCGGCTTCTACCTCGTAGCTGAAATATATACACAGGCTTGATATTTGAAGGGCAAAATTCATTATCTGGCTTGCCCTGCTCGGCAGCTTCCAGGGCAGTAGAAGGATTAATATATTTACATAAAGTAAGCCTCCAGCCCACCCCACATTCCTCAGGACATCACTCCATAACAGCAGAATGACAGTTTGAAGGGGAACCTTCTAGAAAATAGTCCCCATTTATTGAAGCGCAGATCTCAAATAAGTGTGTCAAAGAAGGTGAAGTAAAGTTATTTTCTTGTGTCCTCACATCGCTTCAAGGAAATTTAGTTCTTAAAAAAGAGACAGAGAGAGAGATTGTCAAAATATTCTCCAGACTGACGGTAGCGGGAGTAGAGGTACCATAACCGAAACAGTCATTTGCTCAGTATGTAACTTCTGTATTAAAAATAGTCAAAATGGTATTTCTGGAAGGTGACTGATCAAATTACAAGGTTCACTAAAGAGATATCCTAAAGAGACATTCAACCACTTTCTTGCTATGTTCATGCTATTCAACTGACTCATGAATTACAACAAGGCTGTTTTGTCCCTGACAACTTGAAGGCTTACAACTGCCTTACAACTTGGGATGTTTTTAAATTCCCTTTTGGGAAAACTGAAACACAAGGAGACTGAGAAGTGGTCCAGAGCCACAAATTAATAGTCAGCATGTCAGAAAGGGCTGAAGTGTATATAAATGGAGACTCGTCTACTCCAAGTCAGAGGCATCTTAGTTCAAGCTGCTGCTCTCCATGACTTCAGGCAAGCTCTCTTACTACACAGATCTTCCATTTCCTCATCAGCAAACAGATAATCCATATTTGGCCTTCCCTCCTCCCAGGGTTGTCTTAAGACCCCAAGGGTCCTTGTCTTGCATGAGTGAGGAGTGTGATGAAAGGAGATGACAGCCACTGGTCGGTGAGGGAGCAGTGGCCTTGCTTCCCGTTGATGAGTAAGGACAGAAAACACGCAGGCCCTGCAGAAGAAAGTGGAGAACAAGAGTGGCCGGAGCAGGTGTGAGTGGCCTGGGAGGCTCAAAGCCAGGAGAGTACTCCCCATTTTTCAGCTGGACCCAGATGAAGGCCACCATTAAAGAGAGAGTGGCAAGCAGAAAGGCTATAGATTCGGAACAGGAAAGTGGAGAGGGGTTCCAGGAGCCAGGAAGAGAAAAAGGAAGGAAAGCAGATGAGCTTGTTGTCTCTTCTGGCTTCCAAAGAGGCCCCACAAAGGGAGGTGGCCAGGAGAAAGAAGGGAGTGAGGGCCCCCTGCCCTTCAATCATCTATTTCCTCATTCAATAATTTTGAGCACCTAGCATGTACTAGGTCTAGGCACTTGGGAGACAACCATGACCTTTAAGAGACAAAGATTCTGCTTTTGTAGAGATTGTATTCTACAGAGGAGAGATTGACAATAAATAATAACAATAAATAAGTCAGTGAGCTTGCATCTTTGATGACGATAAGTGCTACTATGGAAAAAATAAAGCAAGAACAGGTAATAGAGAGTTTGAGGGGTGGGTGAAGTCAAATTTAAATAGGTTGATCAGGGAAGACAAAAACACTAAGAAAGTGGTTTTGGGCAAAAATTTGAAGTTAGTGAGACAGTGAACCATGTGGTCATTTGGGGGAAGAGACCATCAAACAGGAGAAACAGTCTGAGCTTCACTCTGTAGCCCAATTTGTCCAAGCTCCCTGCCCTGACAACTGTATCTCATCCAAAGATGGCCACAGGTGTATCTCCCACCCCCCATGCTCTCCTTTAATATGACTTTGGCCCCCCCTTCCATCATCTCGAACGAGGACAGGTTTGAGACTCTGGCAGAAGTGATCCTACATAACTTCTGAGGTTGAGCCAGAAAATACAGTAAAGTTTCTGCCTGGTTTTCTTGGGACACTCACTCTTGGAACCCAGCCACCATACTGTGAGGAAGCCCTAGCAGCCACATGGAGGGACCACAAGTACGTGTTCTGACTGACTGCTCCAGCCGAAGTCCCAGCTGACAGCCATCAGGTCATTCCCAATTGAAGTCCTAGATATCATGGAGTAAAAACAAGACACCCTTGCTGTGCCCCATTCAATTCCTGACCCATATAATCCATGTGCATAATAAAATGGTTGTTTTAAGCCTCTAATATTGAATGGTTTGCTATTAATGTGAGAGATAACTGAAGCATCCATGATAAAGGAGAAAGCCCTACCCCAGCTAATAATAAATATTATATTGATTTGCTTGTCCCTTGGGTATATACCTTATTCAAGCATCTCACAGGGAGGAGAGGTGGTTATGCTAAGTTAAGATTAATGTTTTTCTTTGCCCCTTGACCTCATAGCTACCTAACAGTCTCAACATTACCCTAAAAGAGATCAGCAAAACAAAACAAAAAACAAATAGCCCAGAAACAAACCTTAATAAATGTTAAAGGAAGAATTACAGATCAGTAAAGCAGGGAAGATTATTTAAAAATTGATACTGGAATACTTGGTTAACTACTTGAAAGAAAATCAATTTAGATCCTGCCCTTACATAAATTCAGTATAAATCAAAGGGCTTAATGAAAAAAAATCAAATAATAAAAAAGGTATATTTTATTTCTTGGAAGAAAAGACTTTCTAGATTTAAAAGCAAAGGAAAATGCCAATGCATTGAATTGCAGGCCAAAAGCTTATATGGACTATTAAAAGACAATGAACAAGGAAAAACTGCAACAAAGCAAAAAATAAATATAAAAAAAAAGAAAGAAAACAAAAGCAATAAAATTCCAACTGATTGAGGGGCAAAGGACACAAACATAAAAATTCTAAATGAGAAAATTCAAATGGTAAATATCCAACCTGATGGGTTATCAAATAATTTCAAATTAAAATAATAATGAGACAATAATAATCTTCATTTATAATAATAGCAAATGATGATAATGGTGCATCACAAACTTAGTATTCTTACACACTACTGGCAGAAATATACATTTATACAACCTTTGGTGAAGTAAGTTGGCAATACGCATAAGGGCAAACCAAAGAAAAGAAAAAAACTTGAAACCAATGTAGGGTAAATTTCCACCATTAGGAAAATAGTTAAGCAAATTATGACATATCTGTTTTAGAAAATATTAGATATTTATTAATCATGTTCACAAAGAGTTTTTAAAGATGTGGACAATGATCGTAATTTAAATTTTAAAGTGTGCAAATACATGTATGTTTCTGCAAAGAAAAAAGTCTAAGTTGTATCTCAAACTACTAGCGTTGGTTCTCTCTAGGGATTACTGGCCAATTTCCTTATCTATTCTACACATTTATGTTTCAGTAGAATTTTTTAGGAAGAAAAAAACAAAATCAAGGCAAGCCTGATCAAGGTTTGAGTCCCAACTTCCCTGTAAGAGGAGGTTAAGTAGCAATCGATTCTCTTGCCTACAGGAACCACAAGGCTATGCAGGATCATTCACAGCACAGTTCAAGTAACTACCTTCGCAGGAAAGGGGACCAGAGGTAATGCCTCGCATGCTAACATTCAGTTTGTGGGTGGATATATTTCATGTTCCTTTAGCAGTCCACTGTAGGAACAGAGAAGTTTGGCTGGTCCACATACATGAACCTTGGTGTAGACCCCCACTGGCTTTAGGAAAAAGTCAGTAGAAGCCAAGTGTTGAGGGATAGGATGACTGACTGCAGAGGAGAAATCCATGTAAGACCAAGCTTACAACCAACCACCAGTATAGGCATCTTTTGGGCCAGTGGAGGTTTGTATCGAGGCTAATCCAGGCTCCTCTGGGTTATTTCCAACTAGCACTAAGGCCATAATACATCCATGCAACTATCCTGCACTGACCCCTTAAATCCAGAGGATGAAATGTCCTGAACAGGCTTCATAGGATCAGCTACCACATTCCTCTACAGGGGTCCTCCCATCCTTGTCCACCTAGTCCTCCCTAGGTAGGAGTCCAAGGCTGGTCACTGGCTGAGCACGTGGCAGCAGAGGCTCAGGCCTATTAGCCACAAGCAGTATGAACAGGGGAAAAACAAATCAGGGGAGGCCCAGCACCCAAGAGCAACAAAATCTCTGATTCTGGAACCAGCTCTTGATGGACGGTTCCCACTACTTTCCTGACCAAGAGAAGCCTGTAGGAAATGCAGGAAGAGGCTTGGGATCATTCTTGGATGCTACCAACATGGCATGGGTCACGGAATGACAGACCCTTAAAAGTCTTAGATATCAGCAACTCCTCTCATTTTACAGAGGAGAAAAACTGAAGCCCAGAGAAGGAAGATGAGTGGTCCAAGCTCACACAGCTGGTTCACAGCATAACCTAGACCAGTTCTGACAGAAGCCTGGCATTGGCTTTGAAGAAGCAATCACAGACTGAGAGCAATGATAGTACCTGTCTCACTGGTTGCAAAGAAAGCACCCATATCTGGTAAAGTGGCCTCCTAACCCACCCTGCTCACCAAAGAATTCATGCAGCCTGTTGCCCTTCAAACCCTAGACTGGGTGTCATTAAGTCTTGAGCAGATAATCATCTCACAGGCCTGCCAGATACACAGACCCTCGGACCCAAGCTGCAGGAGACCTCGCACCTTCTACACTACCTTCTACCTTCCTCTCTTTCTAATTAAGCACTTCAGGCTTTCAGAGAATCTTCCAGAATATTTAATGATAGGGAGTTGACTGAACTGGTCTCTGGAACATTCTTAATTCGGAGAATCAGGGGCCTCATAAGCCCAAGGAATTTAAGAACAAAGCCAGACAGAGGTACAAATGACTAGCAGAAAACAGTGTGGCCTTTAGGACATTGCTGTGACCTTCTCCAATCTCAGTTTCCTCATCTGGCGAGGAGACAAAATAGGCAGACAAACTAAATAGTGACTAAGGTCTTTTATAGCTATATGTTTCTTTAAATTTTTCCTTCAACTCTGCTATAGATTTGCTCAAAAGCAGCTTTCCTCACTTTCAAGTTGGCGGGCACATTTATGTATCAAAATGTAAGCAGCATCTCTCCTTGGAGGAAGACCAGGGAATTCCCCAAGGCTTCCTTGGAAGTGGCTTAGACTTAGCACATTGTGGGCACCTTAGCATACTGTGTCCCCATCCATGCTCCCTCCAGGAAGCAGGGACACTGGAGGTGTCCGCCCCAGGATGTGGCTCTGGCCACTGACTCCAACAGTTTATCAAAGTGAAGGCTCAGTGCTATGGGATCCCACTGCCAACAGGCAAGACAACCAAGTATTACTTCTCATAATTTGGGATAAAAAGTCAAGAATCCAGTGGCTCGATTTCAGATGCCTCTTTCCTATAACATCTCCAAAGATCACATCCAGAGCCAGAATGACCTTTGAGGGGGTGGAGGGAGCACCTGGAGGAAAGGTGTGCACTGGGATGCACAGAGCCCCTGAAGCCAGGTCAGCACAGGTCAAGGGAGCAACAGAAGCTAAGGCGGGACCAGAACACGGGCATCTGGGATGGAGAAACCTAGTGGCGATAGCGGGTGAGGGGGTGCTCGAGAGTAACCACCCTGCTCAGAAATCAGTTCCGGGTGAGACAGGAGGTAGTGGGCCAACTACAATCAGTGGAGCAAAACAAGATGCTAAAAACCTGCCCAGAAACAGGTTCCAGAAGGGCTCTAGAGCCAAGTCCTAGGGAGGGAATTCAGCATCAGGAGCTCAAAGCAGAATCTGAAAGGAAGAAGCAGATGCTTCACAGGAAGAGCGGGGACCTCTTCGTGGGCAAAGCAGTGGCCAGTGGAGCTGGGTGTCACCCTTCCTGGCCACAAGAACCCCTTCCCGGCCACGAGAACCAATCAGAACCCCTATGACTTCCTCACTGCCCAGACGCCAATTGCCTGAGAACATCTCTAGTCTGAGGCTGGGGCTCAAAAGCCGGACCCTCTCAATGACTGGACAAAGCAATGGCCTCTGGCCAATAAAGCAGGTATTTCCCCATGTGTCGGGGAAACTGGTTTGTTCTGAAAGCTCTCTCTTTCAGCATGGCCCAAATTTGGCAATGGACAAATACAGTTTCCACAGAGGGCCATTCTTACAACAACCTCCCCAGCTATGACCGAAATTGCTCTGCTATCACTAACTACAGGCCAAGTCGACCGATGCAAAGAAACGTGTGTACACATGCTCTTGCCCCACTGCCCCAGGGTTTGTCCTTCCAAAGCATGTGCTGGCATGGCTGTTTCTGTGGCTTTGAAAGATGGCAAGATTATTTCCTTATCTGTGGCCTCCTTCCCTGGTCCTTTCCCCACCCCCATTGCTCAGAACCAAGCAACACTTGACATCTGTCTACTGAAGTCCAGTACAAAAAATGCTCTGTTGGCATGACAAAGGCGGACATACTTGAAAGAAACCTTAGCAATAACAAGCTGAATCCAAAGGGACTAAGTGAAATATCAGATACACAGATCAGACATTTTCCTCCCTCTTGAGAGGAAGTCAGAAATCAATGAGAAAATTCATACGTTTAAAAAGAGGGGCACAGCTGGAGTGGCAGCAGTATCGTGGACAGGACCCCTCAGCCCACATGAAGCCAGAGGAGACGCTCGCCACACCACCCAAGTACACCTCAGATAAACTGTCTCCACGTGACTGATGCTGCTTCTCAACATGTCAAAAGGATCCAAGGGAGAAGGCAAGATGTGGCTTTCACACGGGGAAACTGAGTTATGTACGGAGACATCATTTGCAGAAAATCTCCAGGAAGCCAACAGGGAGGCCAATGTTTGCATTCTGGACTTGCACACAATTGTTTCTCATTTCAGAGGGGCCTTCGTAAAAAATACCGGAGACAAGTTTACACAGATATAAACCCTTGGGACGTAACTACGTGTGCCTTGACGACTAGGTCCCTCCTTGCTCAGCCATCCAGTGCCCCTCCTCAGAGGGCCTCACCCAGAGTCAGGAGCAGCTCAACTGCTCCTCAGAACTGCCCAGGGAGCCTTTTAAAACACACCTGTATTGGACAGCTCCTCGAAAATTTAAGTGGAATGACTGTTTGATCCAGCAATTCCACTTCTGGGTTTGTATCCCCCAAACTCAAAGCATGACTCAAACAGAACCTTGTACACCTGTGTTCATAGCAACACTATCCACAATGGCCATAAGACGGAAACAAGCCAAATGTACTCACTGACAGAGGAATGGATAAACCAAGTGTGGTATAAACACACCACGGAATATCCTTCAACCTGAAAAAGGAAAATGGAAAAATCCAGAATACAACAGCTGTCTCTACACCTTAAAGAACTGGAGAATCAACAACAAATTAAACCAACTCCACACACAAGAAGGGAAATAATCAAGGTTAGAGCAGAGATGAATGAGGTAGAAACTAGAGATACAGTAGAACGTATCAATGAAACTAGAAGCTGGTTTTTTGAAAGAATCAATAAGATCGATAAAC